>CM034059.1:498527-522788 GCA_019804595.1 Bruguiera parviflora
TTTTTTTTTTTTTTAATTTTTTTTAAAAACCTGATTCAGTTAAATCCAGATGCTACTGTTCTTTTAGTTAACGGGGTAAGCTTCTTTTCTTTCTTTTACATGGAAACTTCTTTTCTTAGAGGGAATAATCTGCTTATTTATTTATTTTTTTAATTTCTTTTTCTAAATTTGGAAACACGGCTCTGATTCTGATATTTGCGGCTCAGATTGAAAACATCATTTTCTGGGTACTTCCATGATTGATACTTGACCTTTATTTAAAACGAAAAAAAAAAAAAGGAGGCAGCTTTTCTTTTACCCTTCTTGATGTTCTGTATGACTATTCTTTCAGTTCAGTCTTTTTCTTCTTCCTTTTTATTATTTTCTCGGGAAAGTGGAGGTCCAAAAGGATGTCGTGGCCTATGAACCTTTTCCTGAAAGACAATATTAATTTGTTTTTTTTGGCTGGTCGATCTGTCTTTTCTTTTAGGTTCATTTTGAGTTCGTTCATGCATGTAATGAGTGTATTATTTTGCTCTCTTTGTACCATTCTTGAAGTACCCGTATGTGGCTGTCTTTGATTGGTGACTTCTGTTTTTTTTTTTTCTTTTTTTCCCCAGATTCTCTTCTGATCAGGTTTTAGTATATTGTTGGGGTCATTTTCAGTGGCCGTCGGGCTCGTGGGTGCTTGCTGGGGAAACTGTTTCATTATGGATATATACCAAGTGTTTGATAACACATCTTTGGATTATTGGGGGTGGGTAATTTGATAGTACTGCTAATATACCTGATGGTAAAAGGTGAAACATTTTCCTTCATAGTAGTTAGTTGGTTCTTGGTGGATATTGTTGGCTGGGGAGAGAGAGAGAGAGAGAGAGAGAGTGAGTGACACAGTGATACAGGCATAAAGAAAGAGAAAGCGATTTTACTGGGAAAACCTTATAAATAAGGGTAGATCTGTGTGACTATTTGACCACTAGTGTTTCAGGGAATTGAGGAACAAGTACAAGTCTTACGGGGATAGGAACCTCTTTTCTTTTCTATGAATGGTTGGTAGGTGGACTGTTGAGATGTCATGGTTTGATAAGCGAACTGGGAGAATACGAGGAAAGTGTTATTGATTCTGTGATTAGACTCTCTTTTTAACCCTTTCTAAGGGGAGAAACAACTTTTGTACCACTTTCTTGGTCCTTGGAAACTTCATATATGTGAAAGCTTCCAATCTGCGTGCTAATTTGTTGGATTCATGTCTGTGGACGTGCAAATTGGTATCTGGAATAGGGTTCCTGAATTTCTGATTAGTTTTCTTTTCTGTGTATGCTGCTCTTAGTTTGGTCAATTGCGTTTGGCGCACTATTAGATTCTTTGGTTTCTGGAGTTTCCTGGGTTTGAAGAGCATCTAGTGAATATATTGTGCAAAATAAGGGAAAAGCCGATCCGAGACAACACTGTTGATTGGATGCGAGGGACTGGCATTCCTAACTTAGATAAACAGTGAAGGCAGTCTCATAGGTTGCGAGATTTCAAGGTCAACTCTGTTCTTAGGATTTTAGATCATATGCTGTGTGTAATACTGTTGAAATTTATCCTTATCAGTTTGTCTCATATTAGCTCACTTGATCTCTGATCAACACTTTCAATCTTCAACAATTATCTTGCGTCCAGCATCATTTAAGTTGACTTCTGTATGGCTATTTATTCTTTATGATGTGTCCATCCTTGTGTATGTTGAGTTTCCGTGCGGCTATGATTGCACAATTTATCATGCATTTTCAACAGTTAATATAAACATAATTTTTATGGTTTCAGGACCTGGTGGTCTGTTGCTTGCACAGAATATGAAGAAGACGGTATCATGAGGTAAATCTGTGAGATCACTCTGACCGATGGAGTGGAATTCAAAACCCCCAATACAGTGGGACTGGGAGAGCCTTACTATGTTCAGTTCAACAACTGCTATGAATCCTAAGAAGTTACGAGTAGCTGATTGTGAAATTGATGGAGAAAGGGGAATGGACTCTGGATCTTTCTATTCATCTGAGGGAGGCAGTGGTAATGGTGGTTCTGGTTCTGATTTTGGTCTTGCTTCATTGTCAAAGAGCTCAAAATCAGCTTCCATTAGTTCTTCATCAACTGGGGAAGTGAAAGCAACCAAATTTACTCTGGAGGCCTCTGAAGCTATGCCAGATAATTTCAGCAATGAGAAAGAAGTTATAAAGGCAAGACCAACTGTTACTTCTCCTAGTCTTGAGGTCTCAGTTGGCCTGAGCGAGCCACTGCTCAGTTTGAAGCTGGGTAAAAGAATGTACTTTGAAGATGTTTCTGCGGGGATTAATGCCAAGGGTTCATCATTTTCCACTATTCCTGCATCTTCTGTTACTCCTGTGAAGAGATACAAGTCCAGCTGTCTGAGTACACTAGAATCACAGTGTGTGGTAGAGGGTTGTAACATTGATCTCTCGTCTGCTAAAGAATACCATCGAAAACATAGAGTTTGTGAAAGTCATTCAAAGAGCCCAAAGGTCATTGTGGCTGGTGTAGAACGCCGGTTTTGCCAGCAGTGTAGCAGGTGAAGCTCCACCTTACTCACTCTCTACTTGTGGCATTTACTTGTTGCTTGCTTTGTTGATTGATCTTGATCATCCTTTGTAAGAAATATAGATCCTGGCAACTTTGGAATTTCCCTTGTGTAGTAAATATAGGAAGTTGAAGGGCAAGCCTTGTTGTAACAGTAAGTTACCCTATTGTGACCTGGATGTCACAGGTCTAGTTGCAAAAACACTCTATGAACAGAGGGGAAAGATGCATACATCTTACCCTTCAACAAACCATACAGTGTGGGAGCCTTGTATACTCAAATGCCCTTTAATAAATGTAGCAAGTCCTAGTTGAAATGACCGGTAATGATCTGAAACATTGTCGATTTTTTGTGTTGTAGGTTTCATGGTCTGTCAGAATTCGACGAAAAGAAGCGGAGCTGCCGCAGGCGTCTTTCTGATCACAATGCAAGGCGCCGCAAGCCCCAGCCTGAATCAGTCCAGTTAGAATCTGCCAGACTGTCTGCATTGCTATATGGTGCTTTTTAAACTTGAGACTTCTGATGATTGTCAGCCTGTGCACAGAACATGCTATTCTCTTTTGTCTTCATTTAAATACATTTCTCCATGTTCTTGTTCTGAATCAACTCTTATCAATTTTGCTGGAGAGTTATAACTTTGCCTTAACTGAAGAAGTAGACCTTTGGCCAGTGTCAAATTTTCAATGTAATTGCAATCTTAACTTCACTTTACTGGGTTTTCTAACTTCATCAATTGATTCTTGCAAATTACTACATTAAAGGTATACCTTTTATTCTTACAAGATTTGCAGTGGAAACTTCTTTTTGACTTGTTTACATCTGGGGTAACAAGCAGCACTATGTGGTGTTCTAATTGAAAACATTCCATTGTGCACAACTTGATGTTTAGTAGTTGTGGGTAGAATTTTGCTTTCTTTCTGAAAAGTATTAACTATTCCGTCTTTTTGGTTCTGAGCTTTTTTCCCCTTCTTATGTATTTCCTAGAGAGAGGTTCCTTTAATTATGCTTGGCATAGTTCTGGGGATGCAATTGACCAGACTCTCTTTCCCATCCTATTTCTCTGATAATTCCTATTTTGTCAAATACAAGTTTTTGCTTCTTGTCTTTGTCACGTGCATTTGGTCCTTCAACATACTGTCTAGACTCAGGATTAGCCTACTCTTATGCAAGTGAAATTTGTAGCACTTTATACCATGTCATGCAAATTCAATACGGATATTTGTTAACCTGTGCAGATAGACAGCGCCAGATGAACCTTGATTGGAACACTGTCCCAATTCTTCATGCCAGACCCAATGCAAGTTCAACAGTGGAAGGTGCATCTGTGTCCAAGTTCACAATAACAAAAGAGTATTGGTCGAAGCCAGCAAAAATGGAAGGTATAGCTGGGCAGCTTTCTTTACCTGGTCAGGAGCTGACTAATTCCAGCCTTACAGAACATCATGACTCCAATGGCTTGTTTCTGTACAAGAATAAGGGCATTGCTTCTGAAATTTCGAATCAAGGTTTCTTTTTCTCTGGTAGAAATAAGGCCTTCAATTATTGCATTGTGTTTATTAGTTTGTTGATTGTTTATACACCTTTATTGGGAAATCCTGCCCATATCTGCCCACTTGATCCATTACTTAGCGACCAGTGGCCCTGGAAGGAAATTCAACTCTGGAAGATACAGCAACACTGTGCTTTCCCTTTCCGTAAAGCAGCACATAAAAATTATTGAATTTTTCGTCAGTCTGAGTTTTGTAGTCTACCTAGAAAGGTTAGACTTGGAAGTGATCAAAGAGGTTGACAGGTTAATGCCTGATTAAGAAGATAATATGATTGTTTATTTAGATGGCTCTGGTGGATTATACAAATTAGACACATAAGACGATTGAAACAAAGTATTATTGAATGTCTTTGGAAGGGAATTGAGCATGTTAACGGGGCCAGAAATTGCGGGATCTTATTGTGTACAGGGTAAAGATAATAGTGCTGACAGGTTAACTAAGACTGTTTTAAAGGTGCATAACTGAAGTTTAATTTTGAAGCTGTCAAACTTTGTCAAAGATAATATATGGTATAAATCAACACAAGGCACTGTACTGGAAGGCTGCCTTTGCCAAAAGCTTTGTTTCTCTTTCTAAAATTGATTCACGTGTTTTATTTGATGTTGAACTTGCCAGGCTTAGAAGGATCCGTTCTCCCTTTCAATGTGGATTCAACTCAGGATCTTCATCGTGCTCTCTCTCTTCTGTCAACTAAGTCATGGGCTTCGTATGAGCCAAAATTACCATTTGAGCAGCCAGTCCCAACAACCCATACAAGCATACCTCCATCCTTGCAGCACGTTACTCCCCAAGGTTTGCCATTTGCATCATCAGATTACTGGAGGACCGAACAACAGTCCACTGACTCACAGGTGCATACTTCAAACAGTGATATCAGTAATTACTTCCAAGGTCTCCAGCCGTTGAGAGCCCCGTACGAGTGTGACTTCTATTGCAATCAGCTGAACTAACTCTCTCACATGATCCTTTTTATTTTTTTGATCTTTAGCATGTTCACTTATGAAGAAAGGTCAGTCTGGCAAGATAAGATCTCTTTACCCTGATGCTTTTTGGTAGTTAAAAGCAATCTCCACTTGCATGAAGTTGATTGTCCCTGTCGAAGGTCTATGATAATGAGCTATGTGAAGGTGTCCCTTCAGCTACGTAAAATTTTCTTGCTAGAACAGAACGAAAAGAGTTAGTAAACGTTTTTCATGTTCTAAAATTATTGCATGGACTTTTATCTAAAGAAGAAAAAAGCCTGGAAAATATTCTGCTTCGTAGTTTATTATGATTTCCTGTTTCTGTTTCTGCTTCATAAATAAAAATTTAGTCTTTTTTTTTTTTTTCGGTCATAATTACTGGCTTCTGTCTGAATTTCATCACCCGACGAATCCCGACGAAGTTCATGATTCTGACAAGCGGGCTGTCAATTTTCTTCAGGAACTCGATGATCTTTGGACGCTTGGCTTATGCTGCAAATCCTGCCGACTACTACAATTTTCTTAGCCTTGTTTTGCCTCTAAAATGCCAGTTGGCCTTGTTAATGCCGTTGCATGGACAATTAGAACAACCTCTGTAATGCTTCCTAATGCGGAACATAGAAGTTGACATCTACTTTGACAACTTCGGAAAACCCGAAGACGATGCCACCATTTGATTGTTATTTTTTAGCTTGCAGAACGGGAGGCCGTCGGTAAAAATTGCGTAAAATACACAGACATATTTGCTTCCAATGTTTCCTCTTCCACGTGTCTTTCATTGTCGGTGATGATCTCCTGGGCCCAGGGCTTTCTAGAATGTGCCCCAACTGCCGCAACCCCACTATAAATTTTTAGGTGAATCGGTTCATCGATGTGGCATATTCCCGTATGCTGAATTTATGACCATACTGATCAATAAATCCTACCTTTGAAATGATCAAAGGTTGAGTGCCGGTTGTGCGTGTTTCTTTTACCTTATACCAAAATAATAATAATAATAATAAAAGAAATGATCAAAGGTTCGGTATATATTTGTAGGGTCACCGTCTTGAGAAATAAGAGGTTTCGGGTATGAGCTCCAATGGTTCCAATTTGCAAACACAAGCACATTTATTTACATGCAACCTGTGGAAAGTTCCGCTGAGGCGACCAGGAATCTGCTTCTTAGTTGTGGAGATTATCCTCATATTCATATATATATATATATATATATATATTTGAATACAGAATAGGATCAAGGATATCAGATTCTATGTCTTCTTGGAAATCAAAAGTACATATCAAAGTAAAAAACAAATTCTAATTTTTGAGATTGCATGTACACCAGAATATCGCCCATATTATAAGTCAGCACAATGCTTGAAATCCTTAACAGAAGCTTCAATATATAAAAATATATAAATAAATAAATAAATAAATATATATATATATATATATATATAGGGTCCAATGACCCAGTAAAAATAACAATTTTAATAAAAGTTAGTAAACTTGATGAGTATAATTAGTTTAGTGGGCACATCTTCTAATAAATAATGTATCGATTATATTCTTACGTATCTAATCTGCATGTTCAATCTATAAACGGTGCAGCCAAGACCATCAGGCGAAGCAACACCTACGACTAGGATGTCCCGCTCCAAAAGTGAGACTACCTCGCTTGGAAGATGAAGGAGCCGAGAAGCATATTTGGAGAGCCAGTCACCAACTCGATTGCCCTCCCTATGAGCGTGGAAAAAGCGCATCTGCCAATCTTTGCTGAGAAAGTCGTGACAGTTCCGGACAAGATTTGCATATGGATGAGTTTCAGCCTTTTAGGAACCCCTCCCCTTAGCAATATTCATAGAATCCGGTTCCAGCCAAGGCTCTCCTGTCACCCTCATTCCATGCATGGTTCAGAGCAGTAAAGATTGCCCCAAGTACCGAGCAGTACGATGGCCACTTCGATGCGCAAGGCCCAACCTCCGAATCCCTCTCTGATCGCGCATCACCCCACCCCCACATTCTTCGTCTGGCGAGTTTTATCATACTTTTACTGATGCTATTCTCAACGAATCATTTCAAAGAAAATACAAAATCAAAGTCCTTTTCTGTCCTTCATACTACAGGCTTTAGTGGGTAATAAAATTTTTCGCCGAGTCTTTGTTACAAGTGTTAAGGGTATACAAGTATTAAGACTTATATTACTTACGAGCTTTTTTGGCCTACTAATTTGAAATTTTTAGATAAATTTGAACCTTTTAGATATTATTTAACATGATACTACAACTCTTATAATCAAAAAATCTTATACTCAAGCCGCACTACCGCCCAATGGGTTGGGCATGAGAGAAAACCGATTTTAACATATGACGCCTCCCCCCGCCCCGCCCCGCCCCACCCCCTCTTAATGACAGGGACAATTAATAATTGTTATAATCGAATCTATAAAAATTACCGTAAGGTTAATAGAGATGTTGGGTGGAGGTACGACTCAGTAAGAATATAAAAATATAATATCACGTTATTATAATCTTTGATTATATATTTATAATAATAATTTAATATATTATTACAGTGATCAAAATTATAAAAATGTAATCAACAATTCTAATAATATTATATCACTTATATCTAATTCAAGTCAAGAGAAAATTGTGGTCGCCTGATAAAACCCATATTTCATTAATCATATGGTTAAGCAATGTTCTCATTTTTCCAATCTCTCTGGTCTTCCATGAGTATGAGGAATCCAGCATGCATGGCATTACCATCGCCCCCAGTCAAATCCTTCATACGCTACTAAATCATTTAGTTGGCATATAATGTTTTGGTGGGTAACCATAAGGCTGCCCTTCAAAAGGTATATTACTATTATATACTAGAGCGTGAAGAGGGGGGGCGTGGTTAGACCCTTACGAGGGCTGTCTTTGGCTTATGTCTTGTCTAAGTGTGAATCCTGTTCCATACTCATAATCAGTATAGCACCAGGATGATGCGTTCTTGGAAGTTGAACTGGTGTTTCTTACAAACGATACCACTAAAAAGGTCACGAACTATCAGCCCTCGCACGAGAAATATAATCCGTTTTGTTGTCATAACATTTTGGCGGATGACTGCATGATCAAATTATATTCTTTAAAAGAACGTAAGAGAAGCGGCTCAAGGTGAGAATATATGTGGGTGTCGCGATAGCTAAAGGAAGTCCGATCCAATTTTTTGACACTTTCAATGCCATCCAAATATGGTTCGAATACACAAATCGGCATTCAGTAAAGTGGCACTAAAAATTATCTATCAAATACCCAAAAATGAGTTCAATCCCATAACATTAAACACAAAAAGGTGTGAATACATATAACTAGGTGGCTAATTGATTTTTTTAATTAATTAACTATTATTGAATTTCAAACGTGAAATTTTTAATCTTAAAAACAATTATAATATCAGTAAATTAGAGTTTATCAGTGCTAATTAAAATTCTTCTATGCTAAATTAAAGATTCAAGCAACTGGTAGCTAGCATCCTTTGGTTATTTTGTTCTTCTGTTTCGTTTTTTCTTTTTTTTTTTCTTAGTTTTTGGTGAAAATATTTGCTATACCTTACTTTAGAACTCTGGTAATATCATCGTGTAGGCACACGCACACCCGGCCAACATATTTACTTTATGATTGTTTGGCACGCAGGTAGGCTGCGAGAAATTGATGAAAAATAAAAAATAAAAAAGAAAAAAATTGCCAGATATACCGCACTTTTTTTCTCAATCTTGTCATCCAACGAATGAGTGTAAAGCGTCAACGCACGGAGAGTGTTTCACCAGCTGATGCCTTGTTGCTAACTAACTATTTGAACTTTGAAGTAATCGAGGAAGGAGAATCTCTCTTTTTTTTTAGGAAAAAATTTGTTTTCACAAATCCTATAAAAAAATTGTACAAAACACCTTTTTTTTTTTTTTTTTGGTGCGCTATTATTATAAGTTTCTTCGAATATTTCCCTTAATTCATGTCGAATTTCTCTCTATTTAATTTGTTATAAATTCGTTAAAGACACACTGAACTAATAAAAATTTGCCACGTATAAAGTGAAAACTTAATTGAAATATTGGCTTTGTCTACCAATTAGGAATCCACGGTGATAACGTACATCCCAGGCACTAATTACCATTCAGGAAAACTAATTTTATTTTCTCCTCTTAATTACTTTTCCCCCTCTTGGCCTAGAAGATGCATGAGACCTTCCTCGATCCACGTCCATCTTTTACGTCATCATCTTGATTTCTTTCGATGCCCGAATTAATGGAAACCTGATTACCGTGACGGGCAACGGCCGAAGGGTCGAGATGGCGATAGAGGTGTCAGAAGACTTGGAAGTCCACTACTTTGAGTTCTGTGGGCTTTTGTAAAATCTTTTTCCTTTCTGTTTTTTGGGTTCTGAGACTGATAGAATCATAAATTACATAGCTATAACATTTTTCATTTTATTTATAAACTCGTTCCTCTTTTTTTTTTTTTTATAATAATTAGAATCCCAAACATAAAACATGCCAAAATGTCCCCTGAACAACTTGGTAACATCTTGATCATGTAACGCGGGGTGATAATCCTGAGTTGGAGACTTTGCTGGAGATTGAAAAGAATCCAGATATTGCCATCTAGATCATTACAATTCAAGTCACCCTTTCGGTAGGAAACATCCAGCCAGTATCAATATAATTATTCTAGACAGTATCAAGTTAATCTGACTTGTGACTGAGGTATCGAACGGCTGTTACACAACAAATAAAATTGTAACAATATTTCGAATCCTATTGAACTTTTTACCACGTCCATCTTTTAGCAAACATGACTGAATGCCATAGGTTGGGGTAATTGCCAGAGTACTTCTAAACAACTTTTGTAAGTAGTTTAGTTTATTACATTTTTTCTTGAATCTCAAATGTTCAATGCAACCTACATGACCGCATAAACAGTGCCCACCCACAAAACTAAAATCCAAAACTGACAGCAGGACTTCCTGAAAATAAGGCTAGACTTCATACTAGAAATATCAAATGCAATTACTAGGTCAAAAGAATGAACATTGCAAAGCAACCAAACCTAAATTGAACTTTGCACAAGTTAATATCATCGATAGATGGACCTTTTTTAAGTCTATTTTCTCAAATTTATTATAATCAAATTCTTCTCATTCCTACCTCCACCAGAATGAGAGAATCCAACCTGTGAGTACAGTCCAAAGCAAGGAGTTGATCACATAAGACTTAAACAAATTCTTAAGGTGACATATTGAAATCATTAAATACTTAACACAGTTAATCATGATCTAACTTGCGTCAACACCAAGGTATAAGCAGATGTGTCTCAAGCATATGGTGCTTGTGAATATTGGGGCCACATTAAAAAATTAAAGCCCCCGAATATATGACAGACACAGGAAACAGCTTGGATCATCCAATATACTTGTTTCTTGATGTCTAACCACAACAGGTTCACATGAGTACCAAGCCAAGACCAAGGCAGAGGCAACTAAATGTGAAGGACAAATATCGATGATTAGATCCAAACCACAGGATTCCAAAGACATGTTTAATAGTCCAGACCCAATTAAGTTCTATACTTGGGAGCTGCATATGCTCACAAGAGAAGTATGTACTGGAAACAAAGATACTTCCATGGTTTGAGGACATTCCCACTGAGTAAGAAATATGCTGCCTGCAGTTTTCTAAGTTCATAATAACATACCCACTAGAATAGAATAGTTGATTCCAACAACACAAAAACCTAGCCAATAGAAACCAGAACCAACCAGTAGAGTCCTTGCCGATCAAATTGACAGACACATGATGCATCACAGAATCCATAAAGACCACAAATACCATTTCAAGTAGTGTAACTTGACAAACATCATAAAAGGGAGAGTAACTTGACACCTGCTGCAACACGAGGACGACAAGACTGACTTTCCGACACCCATATTGGGCAATGCTGGACGACAACTCTGGACCTTCTCAACCCTCAAACATGTCTAGTACTCACTGGAACAGTAGATAATTGCAAATCAATGATTGCAAAGGTGACAAATAAGTGACAGCTAAAAATGTATGTTACACTATTTACACAATAAAAGAAGTCAAGAGGCAGAAGGAGAGACAGGGGAAAGAAAGAGACAAAAGGGGGAGGTGTAGATTCACAAACATCATTCTCACCAACACTCATCAAGATTTTCAAGTGTACAAATGTAATTGATGCTAGTTTCCATGAACCAATGAGGATACAAACAAAATAAATCACATAACAAACCTGATCATTCTCTTCTGGTGCAGGTGAAGGGGACTTCTTCAATTCATCTGGTTTCTCAGCCCCGCAATTCTGTCTGTTGCACTTGGTCCGGAATGGGTAATTTATGTTGTTACATTTCTCACACTTCCAGCTTCCTTCAGGCATTTTTTGTTCTGCAAAGCAAGATGTGCATGAGTCTTGATTTCAGAATAGATGGCCCACAAATGCTAAGGTATTTAAGGAGACTTACTGGAATTTTTATCAGACTTTGCAGCCTGCAGTTACAAGAAAAAATTTTTAGAAATTCAGACAGGTTACACAAACAGAACAAAGCAACATTGAACCAGCGTAGGTGTTGTACAAAAAAAGCCAATCCAAACAACAAATAGCCTTCTAAATTTAATCTCCAAAAACCATAGCAATCTCAAGGAACGCTAATCTATCAAAAGAGACATTATCACCTGCGATCCAGGCTTTGGTGTATTGCACTTCCTCATGTTACAGACAGTTCTGAAAGAGAAGTTGATGTTTCCGCAATTTGGGCATGTCCAGTCATTATCCCTTGAGGCATCTACAAATGCATTATAAGAAGAACATAAAATTTTAAGGGAAAAAAAAAAAAACTGAGGTTTTTACTCACAGATGGTATTGAAAAGACACATTTGTACCATTTTTCTGAGATTTATCATCGGGGAAGAACCCTGGCCTTGGTCCCTGCCAAAATGTATACTTATGAACTAGATCTCAAGTCAAGAATAGGAATTCACTAAAACTAGAAAGAAAAACAAAACTTGATGCTCCAGATTCTTCCTTGAAGACACATTGGATGTCAAATATATATGCAAGTAAATTATTTGCATTTATACAAATCAGTAACAATTTGCACAGGACCAACCAGCAAAGAGAGACATATGCAATATAGTTTCTAAAAATCATTTACCATGTTGAAAAAACACATAATCAAGTTTATCACAAATAGAAGTCCAGAAAGCACCCCAGATGCTAATAACATAATGAAAAAGATCCACTCATAACCATCTAACTTGAAAATGCTAGATCTTGAATTATTTAGCATACCATTGCAGCAGGGCCCATTGGCATACCCAATCCATACCGGTCCATTAGAGGGGGCATACCATACATCCCACCTGAAGAAAATATATAGGGTTATTACCTCGTCAATGCAACCCAAGAGTGCTCAAACAGTCAAAAATTCTCGCGGACAGGATCTGCTAAGTACAGTGATGAAATGCATAAAAGAACTGCAAACAGTTTCACCTATGAAATGTTGATAGAAGACTGCAGCTAGGACCGAAAAAAGTCAAAGTGGATAATTTTGTTGACAGCATAAAATATTTGATTCAGAAGGAAAAGAAAAGAATAGAAACAAAGAAATATACTTTGTTTGTCCTCTAACATGCAGAAAATAAAGTTTGAGTAACAAAAGAGAGCATACCATTGCTCATCATTGATCCGCCAGAGTAAGGGGGTGGTGACGACATATGCAATGGTCTGTAAGGACTACCCGCAGAGAAGCGGCTGCTGTAATTGTAATGGTAAGCTGAGCTTGCAGAAAATGGAACATCATATGGAGGAATAGAAGATCCATTGAAGAGGGAAGAACCATATGGTGGCACACCCATATACGGTGGACCAGAACCTCCATAAGGAGGTGAAGAAAAGTAAGGCTGTGGGGCTGGCAGTGGCTTGGCAGCAGATTTCTGTGACATAAAAAAGCAAATGCACTATTAATGATCATAAATGAAAATAAATCCCAATTTGAAAACAGTAAAAAAGGAAAAAGAAAAAAAAAAAGCCACATTTGAAGACAAGAATATCAAGCAATCATTCAGATTATAATCTAGGCAATAAAACTGAGGCTGGGAAGTGAGTTAACCTCAATGGTAAATTACTCTCAAAAAAGCCCAAGCATAATCTAGTCCTGAACAAACCAATCGCACCCCAACCCCATGGGACAAAAGCAAGCAGTGGTTATGCCACCCTCAAATTGCTACTGGTTATCAAATAAGAAAGCACATCACCTCAGTGCACGAGGCTATAGGCACTCATACAAGATTATCAGATCACTCATCATATTTGCTCTCAAAATCAAAAAAATCATCACAAATCTAGAACTAAAATGCAAATTCAACAAAACACCAATACTCAACCCACGCACTGCCTGGACATAACAAATTTCCGTTGACCTTATTCAACAAACAAATTATAAAGACAAGAACATGGCATCCGTTCCACACCAGGCCAGCTTGCCAAAGGCCTTGCTCTACTGCAGGCAAGGGAACTCATACAGACAAGGCTTACCGCGAGATGGTCGGCTGGCCGAGGCTGGGTGCAATTGCGCATATTGCACGTCGTCCTAAACGAAAAGTTGACATTTCCGCAACTCGGACACGTCCAATCGTCTTCTCTACGACCACCTGCGAACGCCAACAGCAACAAAAATTTAAAAAATAAAAAAATTTCTCTTTGACAGACAACATCAGACATACACACTAACCAATCATTCGGCTCTTTCGAAATTACCAAAAAAAAAAAAAAAAAAAACACAGCGAGAGAGAGAGAGAGACTATCGGTACCATCGGTCCTGGCGCGCTTCGCAGCTGAGGAATTCCTGTTATCCACCTGCATAAAATAGCGAAGTAAGCGAAAGAGTTACGCATAAACGGATACGATCAGCCTGGAAACAAGATCATTTGAGGGATTAAAAATTGAAAAAAAAAAATATTTAAAAGAGAGCAAGAAAAGGCAAATCAAGACTAAGGAAATTGAAGAAATCAGAATAATTAGAAGACAAAGAACCTGAGACATGGCGACGGCGAGACCTCCAAAATTAAGAATGGATGGCTGAAAAACAGTATTAGTTGTACTCCTTTCCTATCCCTTGAGGCAGCTCAGCTTAGGTAGCTACTAGCGATAGGCCGACAAGGGTAGAGGAGGACAAATTATACAGTAGAGCGGGTGCACCCTGCTCAGGTAACCCGCTCCACGGTGCGAAGATGGGCTTTTCCTCCCCCCCCCCCCTTTTTTTTCTCAATTTGTTTGTGAAATTTAAACGGTCCACACCGTTCTGGGGATTTTTGCTGGGGCAAAAAATGTGTGATGGCGGTCCAGTGGGCTTTGTCTTGGTGAGTCCCACTAACTTGAACGGTATTCTTTTGCTTTTGAGTGTTTTTAGGACAATATATTTATTTGAAAAAAAATAATAATAATAATTGGAAAGTCATACAAAGTATTGACCGGTCCGCTATAAACATAATCGTAATATATATTTTTTCGTAATTGTAATTAATAATGACCGTGAATTGATGCCTAATTCGTATTCAGTTTGTATAATAAAAGTCTTACGTATGTGCTTAAAGGGGGCATTTGGTTGAAGATTTTTTGTTCTCGGAATTGGAATGTGAAAAAAAGTTAAATATCTATTGTTTATGGCAAAGAAATTTCTTTTACATCCCTTTACTCAAGAGAATGAGAATTCCGGCCGTTCATTCGTCTCCTTAATTAATCGTTCCATTCATCTTCTTTTTATAATCAAATTAAACACACACACACACATAAATACATGCGATGATACGCACACATATTTTTGAAAGATATAGGAATTATTATGAATATAATCAAATAATAGCATGACCAATGTAATGGAGTTGTTCTTGTGTTGCACCAAACCAGCCGAAAGATGAGACGTAGCTCCTTGTCTAGCCTTGATTTCTCCTCTCAAAATTTGATCACCCCCACTGCATACCGTTTATCAGATTGGCGTCTGCGTTGTGTGCCGCAAAAAGGCTTCGGTTAATTTGAAAGACCTAAAATGTACAGTGGAATGATCCCAGATTTTGTAATCATCCAACATTTTTCTTTCTTTCTTTCTTTCTTTTTTCGTTCTTTCGTTAGGTCAGATTAATCCATTGTTCCTATCATTTTGCATTTCTTGTGAAAGTTAAACCATGATGCCTTAAAAATTTCGGATATGGAGCTTGGACAGGGTATTGAGAAGTTAAACATGTCTAAGAACTACGAAAGTGATTATTTCCAAATAATTCAGCATTGATTCCGCACCCATGATGCTGATGATAAGCACGGTAATTATAATCAAGATATGGGCTCGAGAAATAGGACATATATAGTGGCCTGGATAACGACCATAATTCCGCTGACAATTAAGTTGTAGCAGTCAGCACCGGAACTAGAAGTTGACATAACATCACGAGAAATCTAAATGAAAAGCATGAAAGAAAGCACTGGACAATGGATCTCATTCTCAAAGTCTAGAACATGCAGGCACTGAAAACATAGATAAGGATACCCATAGCGATCACCAAAGGACCAGCAAAGGGAGGTCTATGCTTCGCTTCATTTGGGGAACCGATTGTCTCCGTAGCCGATGAACCCGTGGACTTAGCAGGAGTTGCTGATGATGAAGCATTTGTGAAAATAGCAGCATCTGGAGAGCTCGGGGACAAGCCTAAAAGCCCTGTCATTACAAGGGCGGGCAGATATAGAGAGGGATAGAAATTAGAGCGTGCCAATTTAATAGGTGCAAGACCAAGGTGGCATGAGACAGTTGGGACGTAAGACCTGCTTTGAACATGCTGGTCGGAGAATTCTTATGCAAAGTCATATTTTAGCCACCAAGTTATGTGCACTTTCAAACTATTAATTGCAGTCTTCCTTAACAAATGTGAAGATTTATAACACCTGCTTACTATGAAATAGCCGATCATATAGAGAAGAGGTTCTTAAATTAGAGCACTTCTATCAAGATCTATAACGCCTGCTTCTATGAAATAGCCGATCATATAGAGATCTCACATGGCATAAATTAAATGAGCATAAAATAAGTAACAAGCTCAGAGAGAGAAAAGAGAGAAGTTACCCGGGCAGAAACTGATACTAGCATTCCGCAGCTGGCAAGCAGACGGGAGCTGAAGCAGCTTAGCCTCTTGGATACCCAAGCTCTTAACCTGGGCGCTGCCATTGTGTGTCTGCAGCATCATGTCACACAAGCACTTTGGGTCACTGTCCTTGATTTCTGCCACGGAACTGCAACACTCTTTTGTGGGTGCATTTGCTTCGCCTTTCGCATAGCTCAGGCAATCCATCACCTTTTGTAAATCCTTGCTGCACTCCTCACTTATAGTAGCCCCACTCGCAACCCCAAAACCTGATGAGAAGCTATTCCACAGAAAAAACAAGAACAAGAGTGAAATTAGGCTTCCCATCTTCTTCATTGATCTTTCCTTTTTTTTTTTTTTTTTCTTTTGTGTTCTTTGGTTTTTCTTCTCTTGCAATTTTATATGGATATAAAAGATAAGAATGGTAACCAAGCTAAGACGTGTAAACGCTAAAAGCTGAAGACTAAGAGATGGCAACCGAGCTTAAGTAAAGGTCTCTAATTTGGCCATTAATGAGGAGCGTGGGATGATAATGAAAATTAAAGGTGGGCTCAGGATCCAAAAATGAAAAATAAAAATTAATGGTTTACTGGTTGAGGACGTAGGGCGTAATCAGGACCGTTCATTCTACTACAGGGCACACTGTCAATAAAAAATGGACGGTTTAGATGTAGTTGAAATTGCCCGATGAATGACCCTTGGGCGAGCCTTTCGAGGGAGCGAGAGATTTCCATGGGGGTAGTTGAGACTGCAGTTAATTCCCGGGGCTGGGGGTAGCTGTCCGGTCTGCATGGCGAAGCACCTTTCCTTTAATGAAGAGGAGCTGTGGATGGAGGCGTCTGTCATTGAGTTATGCACGCAGCATCAAACTGAAGCGATTGTAAGTAGCTGCCAAGGATTTGTACGTATTGTTAATTGGGTCCAATTACGTAGTCGGGAAGGATTTGACCCGGAACAGACGGAACTGGCGGATCCTATGTGCAAAATATAAAACTTTTGTTTTTTCGCGAAAAAATAATGACGTGTAATAAAATTACTAAAAATATACCACAACTATCATATAATATATAATAACTCATAGTTGCGCACTGAATAGTAGTAATTACACGTTATATTATATAGTAGTGACTGCAAAATCTTATATTTTGTAATAATTATTATATATTTTATATCACTTATTATACATCTTATATATTTTTAACAAAAGAAACTACTTCTTAAGCGTGAAATCTACCGTCCTATCTGTATCTCGTCTATCCTCCCCGATTACCTGACTTTTTCGTGGCTAACCGGGGTGCCTTCCAAGGCTGGTAGCTTTTCCTATGATTGTAATTCAGTCTGCTGTCATGTCTCGAGGGGGTCAATGGGATCCCTTTTTTATTATTATTATTTTTTTTTTTACTCCTTGAAGGTGAATTTTTGAATTTTGATTGGGAATCAGCGGCGGAGAACATGACCCGCCGCTCCATTTTCAACGATCAAATAAATGCATAGCCAGAAGAGTTTTATGGACTGTATGTCACGAAAATAGATCTCGTTTGTGCTAATTTACTGGCATTTAGTTGATTTTGCGTGAGAAAATTAAGTAATTCAATTCTAAAAGTTAAAGAGAACAAGTGGAGGTGGAGAACGTTTAAAGGTTAACTAAGATAGTTGAAAGCGCTAAAAAAATAAATAATATAAAAAAATTATGTAAGTAAAAATTTTATCAATAAAATTTAGAATATTTAAATATTTTATATAAATAAAATAAGTAATTTATTTATATTTTTTAAAAAATATATCTTAAAATAATATATATTAAATATTTATAAAAAATATTCTAAATAATTATTTAAGATAATTTTTTTAAAAATTTTTTTAAATATTTTTTACAAAAAAATTTTAAAAATAAATATCTTTACATAATTTTAAATTATTCTACTATAATAATTGAGCAGCAAAAGAAGCTGACTAATACTAGTAACCCACAAAAACTCAATTTAACTTAGTTTTTATCTATCAATATGTTTAATAGGTTAAATAAAAAGTGTTCATATGACACTCTTCCCTACTCAATCATACAACATTCTCGTCGTATTCTTAATCTTATATTATAAATATGGTTGGTAAACTGCCAAAACTAGTTATCTCATTCTAAAATAACCTCTTGATTAGGTAAAATTTTCCATTTCATTAAGTATTCGACATAGTTAGAAATTCTCTTTCTCAAAATCACTCTATCAGTAAAGATGTATTCCACCTTCTTGTTAAATGCAAAGCCTATAGCAATTAATGTATGCTTAGACTTGTTTTAACCTGGATCCTCATTATCTTCATCAAAAGACTTTAAAAGACTTACGTAGAAAACATTGTAAATTTTTAGTTTTGGTTAGAGTTAGACTTAGTGGTAACTTGACCACAAATCCAACTTGGTGAAATACCTCATCTTCTCCAGTTGTTCAAAAAGATCAATTATCAAGGGTATTGGATATTTGCTCTTGAAAGTGACCTTGTTTAAGGTTTGATGATCAATACATATCTGTAGTAAACCATCTTTCTTCTCCTAGAAGAGGATTAAGGCATCGAAAGAGACTTTCGATAGTTGACTATAACCCAAATTGGTCAAGTCTTGGTGTTGTTTCTCAATTTAACAAGCTCTAGAGGTTTCATGTAATAAGGGGTCATGGTAGGAGGTTTTTCGTTGGGTTCCAACTTGATGTGATGATCCACATCTTGCTTAAGTGAAAGTTTCTTTGGTAGTTCAAAAGACATTATGCCCTTGAACTCAGTAAAAACAGTCTGGATGGATTGTGGTAGTGCAAAAGTAAGTATTGTCACGTCTTTCATATCGCTTAGTTCCTTTATGGTAGCAACATAACTTTTATCCAACTTAAAACCTTATTTGAATTGTAGGGTGGAAATCATTAATGCCTTTGACTTCTTCATGCTCTTCAAAGGGATCACTTAGATCTTACAAGTATCAAGGGTCATAAGAGAACTTAAAGGCAATAATGGGAAGAACTAAAGTTTTGTAAAACAATTACAAGATCTAACACTACTTTAAAATCGTTCATAAAAACTATAGTAAAGTTTAACTTACCATTCTAATCTCTGATTTAAACTATTATCATACTTTAGACAGATTTTGCTTCTGAATTAACAACCTTAATGATGTCATTTCCTTTTGCAAGTTTGAGGTCTAAACGCTTGGCCTTTTATATGTTCACGAAGTTGTGCGTTGCTCTCGTGTTTAATATCACATAAGTGGCTCAACCCTCATGGTAACATCCACATACAACAGTCTTATCTCCTTGAAGACTGATAGAGAGAAAAATTTGAAGAAATTACTTAATTGCTAGATAAATCTCATATTGACTTGGGCCTTTATCTTAGGCTTATTCTTGTTGAGTTCTACCACTATGACATCCATTGCCTTACAGTTAGGATAGTCTCATACCCAATACGGTCCATCACAAATGAAGTAGAATTTTAGGGGATTACTTGAGTTACGTTTACTTAAGGAATTCTAACCATACTTGGGATTGCCAGTTGAGGATTTCTAGTATCCATACTCCTTACAGCTTGCACCTTGATTCTGCCCATTTTTATTTCTCCAACTCTTATTGGAGTTGGCTTTTTACTTTTAAAGTAGGCAAAGTAATCAATGAGTGTCTTGGTAGTAGCAATCGCAGCATCCAAAGTCTACACATCGTACCTATCTAACTTTACTCTCACCCAATCCTTTAAATTGTCCTTGAAGTATAAGAGAAGTTTTATATCAAACACATCAAATTTAAGTATAAGGGTAGTAAATTCCTTGCTATAGCCAAAAGTATTACCTATTTAATTTAAGCAACATAACTTTTCACTAACTTCATTATCTGTATTATGAGGTACAAATTGTTTGTGCAATTCAACCTTAAATTACTCTTAAGTGTTGAAGACATATAAGCCTTTCTCTTTTTTGGAATACTTTTGCCTCCACCATAGTTAGGTAACATTCCTTAAAAAGATTGGGACATTACATACCTCAATAAGATCCTTGGCAACCCCTGTGACCTCAAAATATTATTCAAGACCAAAGAAAAAGTTCTACATAGCAGTGGTGTTGCGAGTGTCGTTATATAAAGCAAACTTGAGAACTTTCAAGTTATGCACTGTAATAGCATTAATGGCAGTCGTACTAATAGAAGGTAGGTTTGTTCGATGGAGTGACTCCATCTCTCTGCAGAGGTCGTGAATTTCTCATTTAACGAACTCCCTCAAGTCAAACAACTCTTGATTCAAAGAGTATAATTCTCCCTTAAACGAGTTGTCAAACTCTTTAATCATGAATTTAACAGTCTTCGTGATCTCAGAATTCTAATGGATCACATTATCAACTTGCTCATTAAGTTTGTCTACTCTAACATTCAAACTGGTGATGCTCTTTTCTAAACCAATAATACGAGACTTTAAGGATTCTTTTGTTGGGGCCTTAAAGGCCTTGGATCTGCCACATTTAGAAGGAACACATTGCTCCTCTCACTTATGCCTTTGTTGCTCCACTTGTTGCTCTTCTATAATAGTCACAACAAATCCTTCCTCACTTATTATACTTATAACTTCAACAACAAGTAAGTTATCCTTAAAATGAAACCATTGTTCTAATACCACTTATCACAGAATTAAACCTTGTTTGTCTTAACTTGCACAATATTTTGTTAATCTTATGAGAAAAGATAAACTAAATAAACCTTAAAGAGTTAAAAGAATGAGTAGAGAGTGTTAAGAGACAACTAAGAGTTGAAAATATTAAAAAAGTAAAGAACACAAGAGAACTATATAAGTAAAAGTTTTATTAAGAGAGTTTAGAATATTTAAGTATATCATATAAATAAGAAGAGTCACTTATTTATATTTTTCCAAAAGAATATTTAAAAATAGTATTTTATAAATATTTATAAAAAAATATTTTAAATAGTCATTTAAGACGATTTGTTTCCAAAGGTTCCTTAGTGTTCTTTGTAGAAATAATTTAAAAATAAACACTTTTACACAGCTCGTAGAAATTCAATTTAACCCGATTTTTGTCTTTTAATATGTTGGATGGACTGGACAAAAAGTGTCAACGTGACAAGTAGCTCACAAATCCATCCGTGTACCTTCAAAAAACCTGGACCAAGCCCAATTTTTGAGCACATCGCCTGTGTCAGCCTTCTGAGGGAGAGCTAATAGAGGGCTTAGTACAGGCCTATGTCAAAACTGGACGGTTCAGGATGCATGGAATGAGCCTCCTGGAATATTTTCTTAGTCCAATATTATCCTGGTCCATTGAATTGGCTCAAAGCTTGGGGGGCCCGGACGTAAATGACTGCATCCATTAATGTTTTGAAGCTATTAAACTCAGAACCGAACCTCATTGTCACGCCAAGCTTCAGATTCCGCAGCAGGAAAGGGCAAACAAAAGTAATTTCCCTATTCTTTTCTTCTTTCCACTACATTTCGGTCGCCGGGAAAAGACAGCAACGAGACAAAGACATGTTCAGCAACCGCCGTTTCCTACCCGAGAAATCGTGTGTTCTAGGCGCAGCAATACTCGGCCTAGTCATCGGCACGCTGCTTATCTCCAGCTTCATACAGTCTTCCGACAACAAGTACTCCCTCCTCTGCTCTTCATCCGCCGGCGGAAAAGCTGCCCGTTCATCCGCCGGCGGAAAAGCTGCCCGTGCAGCCGCCGAGTACGTGGCGACGCCGGTCCAGCTTGAAGCCATTCTCCACTATGCCACTTCTCGGGTCGTACCGCAGCAATCTCTCGCCGAAATCTCTGTCACATTCGATGTCCTCAGAAATGTCTCTCCTTGTAACTTACTCGTTTTCGGTCTCGGCCACGATTCCCTCATGTGGACTTCCCTCAACCCAGGTGGTACCACTCTTTTCCTAGAAGAAGACCCCAAGTGGTTCCAGGCCGTCCTTCGTGGCACCCCCGCTCTCCGGGCCCACACTGTCCGGTACCGGACTCGGCTGCAAGAAGCCGATGGCCTACTCGCATCGTACCGGACCGAACCGTACTGTTCCCCTACCAAAGCATACCTACGCGGCAACGAACGGTGCAAGTTAGCGCTGACCAATTTGCCGGACGAGGTGTACGACAAGGAGTGGGATCTGATAATGATCGACGCGCCCCGGGGTTACTTCCCGGAGGCGCCGGGGAGAATGGCGGCGATATTCTCGGCGGCGGTGATGGCGAGGGCGAGGAGAGGATCGGGCGTGACGCACGTGTTCCTGCACGACGTAGACCGGAAAGTGGAGAAGGCTTACGCGAACGAGTTCCTGTGCAGGAAGCACTTGGTGAAGGCTGTTGGCCGGCTTTGGCATTTCGAGATACCGTCTGCCGCTGGCGTCGGCCGGAGTGCCGACAACGGTACGGCCGCTGCTTGGTTTTGCTAGAAGTGAAAAACCATGGTAACTTTGTAGTACATTTTGATATTTTGAGTCTCCTCCACCCAGTTTGAGTATTTAAAATTGACCTTTTAAGAAAATAAATTTTTTTTAAAAAAAAGAAAGAAAAAAGAAAAAACAGAGAGCGAGAGCGACAGAATTTTAAAACTTTCATTTTTGGGTTTGACTCCTCTGAGTTCCATGTATCGGTTTTCTCTTACGAGCACGATTATGAGCTAAAAGAAAAACATCGGAATAATTATTAAATCAAATTCGTTTATATTTTGACACATTCGTTTTCAGTATTCTTTTTTCTCTCTGTTTTTTTTTTTTTTTAGTTTCCACGGAAATGATTTTCGTCCGATATTTTTGTTTACTATTTTAAGCAGTCAATTCGAACTGTTTACAAAGTCAAATTCACTCGTTTATCTCTAGATTTTGGTC
The DNA here is from genome assembly GCA_019804595.1 of Bruguiera parviflora. Taxonomy (NCBI): domain Eukaryota; kingdom Viridiplantae; phylum Streptophyta; class Magnoliopsida; order Malpighiales; family Rhizophoraceae; genus Bruguiera; species Bruguiera parviflora. The sequence continues at coordinate 521,616 of CM034059.1, forward strand.
TTTCTCGTTCGGGTAAATCGGTAGGAAAGAGTTAATTATAGATGAGATTTAAAGACCCAGACGACGTGGCATTCTCCCAGTCCTTTCGATGTTGCGATGATAATGGGATTCTTAACGTTGCCCGAACCCCGACACTGTGGTGGGGTCTCTATGACCGTGTAGTGACAAGAGTCATTATATTTTCGACGCGTCTGGTAAACCACCAGACTCCACTGTTCTTGTGACAAAACTAAAACATGACTATTATTTTCTGCTTTTGATGTGATGTGAGGTGTGAGCATCGATATTCAAACTCTGCCGTCTGGAAGTGTTAGGCAGTGTTCGACTTTTGAACCTGAAATTATACTCAGCTCCAAAACGACCGACACCTAACTCGCGAAGTTTTTGCTTTTCTTTTTTATTTTCTCCCCCCCCCCCCCCCCCTCAAAAAGAAACAAATCTCAACGTGTGTGTGTGTGTGTGTGTGTGTTGGGGGGGGTAGTGGGATCAATGAATTGATCGTAAATTTTAGCTCCTGTCTAACTAGCCACTCATAATGCGATTGAGTGCCAACCAATAAAATAAATTCGACCCGAATTCGGTGAAACGGTTTTTACCGTAGCAGTTAAAGGAAATCGGAAGTAGGGGGGCCGTGGCTCCGCTATTGTACTTTTCAAAGTCAAGGGTGCTGTGACCCCTAGCGTGGAGGCGCGGCACACAAAATATTAATTATTAGGCCTCGAGCCCTTGTCCTGAAAAGCGTGATTCGGCCCTATCAGCTGGGGACTCATGAGATGATGCTGCTGCTTCTTGGTAACGTGGTTGCAAATCTAAAATAATTACTGCTCCGCAATTGGCGGACACAACTCGTGATAAGAAGTAATGGTCTAGATATTTTTCATTCTCTCCCTTTTTTGTTTTTTGGTCTTTCGTTTCTTTTTACAAATAATTGTCTTGGTATCGGCATATTTTGACTCCAAAATTAGTGGAGTTCTTGCATGTTTTAACACATTCTATTGGAGCACGAATACACAAAGTGCTTTTACAGTGAAAAGAAAATCAACGCATGTGCACAAGTGCTTTTATTGGGCAAAGAAAATAACTCGGTAACAGGTAAGGAGAACCACCCCCATCCACTGTTCCCACATGAGCACAAAACGGAAATGTTAGGTGACCAAAACCCCCTTTGTTTTG
>CM034059.1:527788-703027 GCA_019804595.1 Bruguiera parviflora
CAAAACAAAGGGGGTTTTGGTCACCTAACATTTCCGTTTTGTGCTCACGTGGGAACAGTGTACGGGGGTGGTTCTTACATGTTTATTTTTTCCTTCTGTCTTTGCTCCTCGGGAAATTAATTAATCTGTGAGCAAAATAATTGTTTTATTTGTATAAATTTTATATCCGACTCCTAGGGAAGACTAAATAAAAGAGACAACAGAGTGCTGTGAGAGAAAAGTTTGAAATCTTTGAAATAAATGCTTAAATTCCTAACAACTGTCTTGCTACCTTCAAGATAGTTAATCGACTGTTGCATATTTCAGACCATCAATGAAAAAATATAACTGGCATTGAATGAAAATGACAGTTACTTTAATAAAGGAAACGAAAGCTCAGTCAAACCTGCACTTGCACCGAGCCTATTTCAGGCCGGGCCGAACTAGATTTAAGAAATGTATTAAGTCTAAGTATAGGCCAACTATTAAAGGCCTAAAATGGGTCACCAGGCCTAGCCGTGATTGAAAAGCATTTAACAACCCTAGTTTTTATTTAAATGTGAAAACAAACCCAGTTCCTTTTTTTTTTTTTTTTTTTTTGTCAAATGAAATAAGCCTAGTCACAACTACTAGGTATAAAGTTTTAAGTAGCAGCAGATACAACATGGTAGAAAAACTCTTTATGCTCGTTTAGGGATAATTTAATAGTTGAAATTTTAAAATTTTATTTTTAACATCACAAATATTAATTTTAAAAAATAATATGAGATTTATCAAAATGTGTTATATAATTCATAATTTAATGAGACTAAACAAAAAAGCAAAACTCACTATCCTAAATTCTTCGGAATAAATTTGATAATCATTTCATTGCCCGAGTTTTATTGCAGCTCGCGGTGCTTGAATGTACATCGTATCTATCACCCATATAAGGTTTTTCGTTTTTTTTTTTTCTTTTCTTTTCTTTAAGGAAGGACATTCCTGACTCGTGTCTTCGATGTATGCGATGCAATCCTTGCATATAAATTGAACTGATTAGATTCAATTGTTATGATATATTAGTATTCATTTTAATATTTTCAATTGAACAAAATTAAAGTATATAGATATACACGAATCATTTTATTAAACTCAAGGATGTGGATTTTTGAGCTTATAACCCTTTTATAAATCCGTTAACTCTACCGGAAGACTCTTATGGCAATTCTTTTGTCGAGAGAGAGAAATCAAAGACTGCTTATAGTGAAAAGATCACACTATATATGCACATGGTAAGTCACCGTTCGAGAATCAAAGGAAAAGTATTAACATGGGTATGCAGAAAGTAACAAGAAAAATTAACACATATTTATATTTTATGGTTGCCTCTCATAAGTAGTGAACACAATTTCGTACCATGATTAACCCAATCCCTTATTTACATTCCCATTAGCTATTTGGGATGCCATGGTAGGGGCTTGGGCCAAAGGTGCAATAGTATTAGGTGATGATTTCCTAACCCAGAGGCTGGTGACCCGGTCTTGAATATTAGGCCTCGGGAGGGGTCCTAGGACCGATATAACTCGATTCCCACGTCATTGAATAGGAATGAACAATACTGGTAACTTCGGAAAAGGCCAGAGTTATCTCGGGGATCTAAGCCTAAAGAAGGGAAGGAAAAGGGGAATCTGAGCAAACCGAGGTGTTGCTAGGGCCTGACCAATGCTCATTACCGTTCTATGGACAGGGTAAATCCATAGGGCGCCTGCCAATCTGCGGACATGCGCCGACAACATTAGATCAACTGACCAAATAGTACGTCTATTGATCATACGGTGTTGACCCTCATGCACACATGTTTATCAAATCAATTTCACATTCAGATAGCCAATACTTGCTTGCTTCAAATCGTTTTTATCCACCACATGAATGATTTCATGTGGCCAACATGTAAATGTAGTCACTGAAGTATGGATGAGATTGAAAGAGTGAATATCGCCTAATCTGCTATTGTCAAATCAAAATAAACATGCTGCGCAAGTATATGATAGACATTTTTTCTTGGCTGATTACATAGATTAATTGAAGTACATAACTTGTACTAAGAATAGAAGAAATTGTGAAGCAAATGGGCAAATTGTAAAGCCCTGCGTGATCAGCTTCTATACAAAAGGAAAAAAAAACCCATGTTCTTGTACTACAAAAAGTACTTCATCCGTTCATCCCTTCTCATGGCATTGTATACAGCTTGAACCTGAAAAGTAGAAGAGGAGTTCCACAAGCAAATGTGAGTATTTCATGATGAGGATACCCAACTCCTCTCTCATTGTTACCTGGCTCTCATGAGAACTCTAAAACATGTTCCCTAGATCCTAGGTAGAGTGCGTGTAGTGTGTGTGTAGGCACACATGACTTTGTGCGTGCATGTGTGTGCGTGTGCTTGCGAGCACGCGAGAGAGAGAGAGAGAGACCTGCTCACTGGAAACAACTTGGACAGGACCAATGTTAACGGATACATATTTCCCCCTTGATGACACTTTCTGTTTCACACGGCCCTAACAGAGTATTTCAACTCAAGTAGTTAGTTCGGGTAGAACTGGCTGAAATGCCAAAACTGGTTACTACAAATTCAGCAGTTCACCATAAATAGAACGACAGACTATTTTGAAGCAGATCACAAATTGTTGAATACTGCACTCTTTCAATTACTCACAAAAGAGTAACAGATAATGAAACATGCACATCATTTGTTCAGTCTAAATCGACACAAATCTCTCAAATAAGTGCCACAATACCATCCACATATTGAGGGAGAAGAATAAAAAAGGATTTCTTGGGCACATGTCAGACCACGAGAGAAGGCTGGATAAGTCAGCTGAAACTCATATTACATGACACCTTAACATTATGCAGATGCTTTTATTTGTCATAAGTGTTTCAAGGAGCAGAATACCCATAAAAAACTTACTTTGAACATCAATCTCTGGAGCCACAACTTCAAGTGCATTAAATTGAATCATTTACAAACTCACTAATACATTTTATTTTTTAGGCATCCCTCAACATCACTTGAGAGTAACAAACATATATCAATGGTTTCTGCATTTCTAGTCACTCTTGCCAGGCTTGTTAACTAATAAACATAAAATACAAACTTATTTATAATTTTTTATTTTAAACGTAAAAATGTTTAAGGGGTATCCCAAATAAAAATCAAGATTCCTGTGTGGTGCAAATCCCAAATTACCACTTCCCCATGATCATATGAGATTCTCAGGAATCTGAAGTTACCATGTTTATACACTACAAACGCCAGAATGTAAGATTGTAGAACAGACTAATCTCCTTCACTCCAAATGCCATCATAAAGAAAAACGTTAACTAATATGGTAAAGACCTTAAAATAAAGGCCAAAAGGTAAATAGTGCAGGGTCCTGCACAGTATAAATCTCATGAGCAAATGTGGAATGAAAATGTGCAAAGGGGTAGGAAGAACTGAATTTGTTGCACTCAAAGGATATATACCTCAGGAATTCGCATTTGAATTACAGATTCAACAGCAACAATCATCGCTTGAACAAAGTCATCACCTCCAGTTCCAATTGCTGTAAACCCTCTATCTGTTGGGTATGTGTTTACCTGGTAAGCAAATAACACCACTATCTAAGGCCAAATGCTTGCCAAACTAACCAAGTTAGAGTCAGTCATTCTAAAACCTTGATCAATGAAATCAAGTATCGAATAGGCAATAACAGTGTCTCAACTGAACTAGAACATCACCACAATTTGCAGATCTATGTATACAATTATAAGACTTAAAAATGCTTCAATTTGCAATCAACAGAGACAAAATTGTCTAACTTACGATAAAAGCATATGAGCCTGTCAATGTAAGGGAAATAAGAACTTATACCTTCTGATCCAAAGCCAGCCATTCATTCGTAGAATCATCTGTTACAGTACCTCCAATAACCACGTTTGTGGTTTGACCAATCCTTCCCTCTGTCTTTGACACCTCTGGACCCAAATCGTATAAAAAATTCCATCAACACATAAATAAATTCTTCTTTAAGTTATCATGAGATAATTACACAGTTACTTATGTGGTTCTCACCCAAATATTATGCTCCCTATAATAAGGTTAAATCCACTGGAATAGAGGTTACAAGCTGTTGACACAGTTTTAAATTTGGCCACCATCCTACCAAATACCAATGTGTCTTTAATCCTGGACAAGGACTGGTTCTGTTGAGGTGTATGGCATTTAAGCACACCAAAGATGAATAGGATTCAGAATACAAACTTGAAGTTGCTGGGAATTGATGTATGGTTGAGCCAGCCTATACAATTGGACCAAATGCCATTACAGTAAAACTACTGCAATAGACAACAGCAGATTGCTCAAATCATGCACTTACCGCTGTAGACCCAATGGGCCATTAATTCAATTGGAAAAGCAAAATTCCATAGTTTCTCATCACAAAAGTAATGTGGCACCCATGTTTTAACAACACCAATCATTATGCAATCAATGCAAGTTACATTCACCAAATTCACAAGCGTCTAAAGGAAAATCATCAATTGGAGAAGGAATAAACTCCCTCTTCTCTCATATAACTTCGGCCCCACCCGAAATTCATCAAGTGGGGTATAGGCAAAACCTATTTCGAATCTAAAATTTTGCTGAAATTCATGATTCTCTAATACATAGTACTCTGCTAAAATTCATTTAACATAAGACAGACAAATGCTTAACGCTGTGACATTCAACCCAGAAAACTACAACAAACTAAAAAGCGAAGAACGGAAAAATTAGCCGAAAGGGGTTGAAGCGCAAACCCGAAATAGCTTTAAGAACAGCTTCCTGGGGCGGTCCTCCTTGATCCTGGTCACTCTCAGAGGCCGGGCCGCCGTCGTTACAAGAGCAATTAAGGTGAGCTGCATATCTTTGGATGCGAAAATCGCGAGCCGTGTTGGCTCTGCAGAGTCCGTAATTGGGTTTGCTCTTCGAAAATCTGAAGGCCGCTGACGATGGAAGAGAATGGAGGAGAACTCGATTCTGTTGCAACGGTCTCCAAGGTTCGGTTACGAACACGGAACGGAAAACGGTCCGGCACGCCATTTCTTTGTTAATGGTCCTGTTTTGAGTTTAACTTTTAACCGTGTGTTCTCGAGAAGCCTTGCCTTCGATATCTCTCTCGTTTCTCTTTTTGGCTAATTGGCTTTGATTTTGAGGTTGTCTGTCCGTTAATTTAAAAAATAATAATAATAATAATAATAATAAAAATCAATAAGTAACGAGATTTTTTCTCCATCCACGGCCGCAGGGGGTGAGCTTGGATGTGGCAAAATTGCAATTTATTAAAATTCATTTATTTTAATTAACTTAACAATAAATAAATCGCCCAACCTCACACCTGTGTAAAGTAAAAACTCTCTTCCTACATATTAGAAAATATTAATATTTTTTTGCTGACTTAATCATCAAAATATTGATATCAAAACTCATCTACAATCCTTAACGATATGTTCTTGTATACTACGTAACCTTAACTCCGTGACTAGTCCCCAATGCCGACTTGGCTCGACCTCTCGTATCTTTCTCGGTGAACTCCCCCGTCAATAACCTAATCTCTTGTCTAACTACTTCAACTTTACATTTCAGTGGCAGACGATCTTTTCATTTCTATCGGTGACGAGTACTGGCTCGTGAGTCCCTCGCCGGGGAAAAAAAATGGACAGGCTTGTTAGTGGGGGTTAAAGAAAAACACTTGCCGATCCCACCCCGTCATCCTTCGGGCCTGCTTGACACAAAGGTGGCCCAGACATGAGCAAATCCGTCTCAGGCGAGTTGGGCATCATTGAGATTCAGACTTGTCCGGTCACAAGTGTCACGGAGTTATTATTTTAAAATATGCATTACCCATATTTATATATCTCAAAATTCTTTTTTTTCTATCTTATGTGGAAAATGAGTCTCGTACACCCGTCCGTCACACCCATATTTAACAGTGTGCTCGCAGTCACTGGACTTGTCGTTTCCAAGAAATTAAAAGCAAGTTTGAAGGCGCCTCCCCCCAAAGTGCCCACGCATCTGCATAATGTTAATTGCATTCTATGGGTGGCTACCACAAACAATGGCTTTGGTTAAACCTCAGTTACACTTTAGAAGTGGTTTTTAACAAACAATAATTAATTATAAATAAATAAATAAAAGTGTAGCTTTCTTGAATTCAGGGGTCACACGCTTCCTTACACTTGTTACCTTAAATAAATAATGTCTTTGACATCAGGCCCTTTGTGAGATATTACCTATGCTAATAAGATTCATTTGCATATGCAAATATTTTTCTTCATTTTACAGTATAGACAAAATAAAATTCCCAACTTGGTTTTATGATTTCATCGTCAAGCCTGCGCACTTGGAATAAAGATGACAACACCTGGCTTGCATCAGGAGAAGAAGCACTGTTGCTTGGGTATGAGCGGGCAACAGGGGAAAAAAACAATCCCACCCCAAACAGAGATGCGGAGAAATCGCGTGTCACAAGCTACGGCCAATCACCACCACGCAAGTAACCGAGAAAAAAGAGAAGTTAAATACAGCAAGCAACGAATAAAACCGCGCACCAGACACTCGCACCCACCTACGTGTACAACTCTCTAACCACTTTTATTAATTTATTATTTTCACCAAAAAAAACTAAAAAATTCCCAAATCAACACAAACTATATATATATATATATATATATATATATTAATTTATTTATTTATTTTACGTAAAAAGAGAAATTAAAAAAGAAGAAAAAAGGAAGAAGCTTACGTGCTGTACTCCACCACCGTTTGTCTCTGAATTGAATCCTCTGTGTTCGTTTCGACTGAGAAATGGAACCGTTGGTGTTGACTCAGCTGGCGACGGGCCTCAGCGTGCTGGCCGGGGCGGTCGTGGTCAAATCGGTGATGGACCAGAAGCCCATGGCCGGCCCGTTCCGGAGATGCCTGACTTGCAACGGGACGGGCCGGGTCGCATGCCTCTGCTCGCGCTGGTCCGACGGAGATGTCGGGTGCCGAACTTGTTCTGGGTCGGGTCGCATGGCGTGCAGCAGCTGTGGGGGGACAGGGACGGGTCGACCAATTCCGGTTCAAATCTCCATGCGACCACCGAGCCGCCCGTCTTGACCCGGTTTGCCCCGCCTTCATATTCATTTCTGGGCTCTCTTATGCTTAATCTTATTAATATTCTCTTCTTCCTCTCCTATATTTTTATGTACCCTTTGAACTGTATGATATAAGATTTTCGATACTTGAAGAAAGAGATGGGAGGTTAATAGTTAGTAGCTTGCTAGTCAAATTACTCTCTATCTATTATTCAGTTGCTTATGAGAAAAATTGGGTAACTCTGTATTTGAGCTTCTGTTCATGCATCCGCATTTAGTTTCTCGGAAAATTTACGCGGACGAATTGGTTGTGTCTACACGTTATACCGTTTGTTCAATATGTTTAGTCTTCCATGATCGTTGTTAACCATGTTTAGTCACAAATGTGCGAGATTATAATAATGTAATTTATATAAATTTGTATCAGATATATTTCACTTCCAAGTTTATGTACTCATAAGCGTGTGTTTATTTTTACTGCTTGCTATATTCTCCTATTTTCTCTCGCTTTTTTAATTTATTTTATTGCTTTAATCGACCTCCTTTGCCGCTAGAACTAACAATTAAAAACTTCCTAAATTGTGTTGTTCGCTTGGTTGGAAGTTTGAACCAAGATTGGTGTGCGCATTACTTGTGGATGCTGCATATATGGTAATAAACTTGAAGCTATGCTTGTGAGCACCGATTGGTAATGTTTCTTCAGTGTTGGCCAATTTGTAAGGGCTGACCAAACTACAATCTGGTCCTTGGTTCATAACCCATTTGTTCAACTGATAATGAGCTTCCGATAAGCCTTTGATGTTATCATGTAGTGATGTGTATGTGTTGATAAGTTGTTGGTAGTTTTCTTCTTGCATAAAAATGAGGGATCCAACTGGGGTAGAGCTCATTCGATCGTGTGGGTTTTTTCCCTGTGAAATGAAGGACAATTATAGTCGACTTGAATGCTCCAATTTTTGCGGTCATTGGCCCCTTACCTTGCCCCGTTTCTTGGTAATCCGGGCTTGGGCCGTGTTTGCTATCTATCTTCATAGATTAGGCTGAAATTTTACAGTGTCTCCCATAGTTTTATTTGAGATAAACTTTGTTCAATTTTGAAGCTTCCTGACAAGTTCCATATCGATCTGAGCCAGATTAGCAGAGGGTTGTGGATCCAGCATGGGTGTTTCCAAGAACATGGCAGATTATCATGCGAGCCATGGATTGGGGGTTTTCTCGTATTCAACATCATTCCCTGTTAAGGGTTAACTGGTTTCAAACAATGAATTTGCCTGGAGGTGGATGTTGAAAATAAAAAACATGATAGAAAAGATTTGGCCTTGGTCACAATTGGCTTGTATGTCCGGCTTTTCAACTCGGCCATAAAGTAGAACTGGATGGATCCGGCTGTGACGGGTTCTACCAGTCATGGTTCAAGAACTCAAGCCCTCTCTGTGAACTCGAGAGGAAAAGCCCATGTTATGCCAGTGTTATAACACAAAGGAGCACTCCCATGCGATGTCTTTATGCAACTCTTTATCGACCGGTTCCAAGTTACACTCATGCGCGTGTCCTCCGAGTTTGGTTGCGGATCCATTCCCTCTCATCATTATTCTGTTAAATTCATCTAGGGTAGGTGAGAGAGCTGCATTCTTTGAAATCTCGATGGTTTGGTTGGACAAAAATTAACTCAAGATATTTATTTAGTTAATCAAATAATACTTAATTTCAAATTTTAAACTTATTTATTAAATGAGTTAAATTTAAATAAAAATAAATTTAACTCGTTTAACTTTTTAAACACTTTATTTAAAATTTATTTAATAATTAGACAAATATATTATTTAAAATTTATTTAAAATCCTTTAAATATGTTATTAAAAATTTATTTACAGTTTAATTTAAAATTTATTAAATATATCATTAAAATTTTGTTTAAGATATTATATAGACTTGTTTAATGTGTCATTCGTTATGAATAGCTAAAGTTTTGAATTTTATCTTTTGTTTTTCTCGTTTAAAGTCGCTCCCTCGCTATATCTTGATTATATATTAATCAAAATACTCATTTTAATAAAATTTATTTATATTTAATGACTATTATGTGTTAATTATATTTTTATATTTGAAATATTATTTAATTATAATTAAAATAAGTTTAATGTTGAGTTTAAACTAAACTTAATTTTGAGACAGCAAAAAAGTTCTATAAACAAATTGAATCTAAATTGAATTCAAACTTAATAAAATTATATTGAGTAGAATTCTTATTTAAATAAATTTCCATTAAACTAAGTCTACTAAATTAAGACTAAATAAAATAAAACTCAACTCAAACCATGCGTTTGCAGTTACTTAGCAAGCATCCCGGACAAAGACTAAATTGGAGGATGACATCTAAGTTGAAAGGTGGATTCTGTACATTGTACGAGAATTAATTCTGTGACAACCATAACACCGTTCATACAAAGGTTCTTTCGACAAATACAATTCTTTCTAGCTCCCCCTCAGTTATAAAAGCTTCAGCATTGTTGCTCTCTCGGTGTAACCATTATTTGCAATTTCCTTTGCTTTCTTCACTTGGGAGTGAAAGCCTGAAATATGCCATCTAGCCAGTTAGCAATCAAAACAAAATATTATGCATAAGGGTCACCGATTTGGCTCCTCTGTTTGACCTGACAATATAATCCATCCCGTTAGATACATTTGAACCCTCCATTTCAAAATAACAACCTGATATTTTCTCAAGGAATAACTGTCTTTTTTTTTTTCCCTTAACAATTGGGTGTGTAATTAGATCTCAACCCTTTATTAATATCAAAATAGAAGGTTGACATATTCTTTTATGGGATAATTGCATGTCTTCAAACTTTATAATTAGATCTCAACTCTTCATTTTAAAATCAACACTACAGAATCTAGATTTACTCAACATAATAGGTTATGTCATCCTTAGCAGGAGTGTAAGCTTAGCTGAATTCCGATATATCAAAGTAACGAGAAAAGCGCAGCTTATTTTTGTTTTAAAAAGAAAATGAATTACTAGCAGGTTAGAGCTCGAAATTTGAGGGCTGCACTTACAGCAAAAATGGTGGCATGACCGGGATCAGCAAGGTGGGCAAAGAGGTTGTCAATTGGACCAGTGCCAGTGTAGATGTGCTGGAACCAGGCACCCATCACTGCCAACATTGCCAATCTCCCATTCTTGATCTCCTTTGTCCTCAATTCCTTGACCTTTTCAGGAGACCCACTTCCCCATCCAAGTGGATCAAACCATAGCCCACCCGGGTAACCAACATCAGTCCCTGTCAGCTTGTTGTTTGGGAAGATTGGGTCAGTGTTCACACATCCTGGCTTGATAATGTCTGCCCATCTTCTCCCCTCGGCCCAGCCAATAAAGATGAGCTCAATTATGAAAAGGGTGGTGGTGTCAGTGAAGTATTCCAGCTCTCCAGCTGAGTACCATGATGGGGTATTCAGGATGCCAATCTTTGTAAGAAATTCTGGGATGAATATTCCAGCAGCACCCAGCATTGCCCATCTGCAGTGCACAAGCTCTGCTTGCACATTCCATCTCAGGGTCTCAGGATCAGATCCTGTTCAACATATTTATGAAAATAATCGTTTCTTCTCGTTTTAAGTTTAATTTATGAAAATGGTTGAAAGCTAATCATATTTGGCGTAACTTACCGAGGCCTAGGGGATCAAAGCCAAAGTCTCCAGGGAGGCTGCATTGAGAGTTTCAGGTAACTTTTTAGAGGCATAGGAATTGACTCCTTATGTGGACGTACAACGAACTTATGAAATTATTGACTAACCTGCCATCGAGCCATGGAGGTGGGGTGCTTCCTGGGAACCACAGAGGTCTATCAGGGTTAGCTGCAGCAGCACAAACGGAAAAAGGCTGTCTTGCAGCTGGTGAGGCACACCTTCTCAATCTCAATTTCTTCCCACTAAGGAAAGAAGCCTGTACTGCTCTCCCAATTGATGCATTCTTCTGGGAACTGCAATATTCATTTGCATCCATTGCTTAAACATTTTCTAAAATGTGAACTACCATGCAACATATTCAGCAGGTTGACAATTACGGTCAGCTTTCTCAACTGATAATAGCATGACTACTGTAGGTTATTATGATTTTTCAGTGAACTTACATGGGAGAAGAGATGGAAACGGCTGCAATTGCAGAAGAAGCAGAGACAGAACCCATTTTTTGCCCCCAAAAACTTCTCTTTCAATTAGTGTGTGCTATGCTTTGGATTGTACATGGAGGTGGTGATGCAAATTTTGCTAATATGTGCAGAGGCTTATCTTAAAGGATAGGGAGAAAGAATGTCCAATTGGCTATTTGGTTGCCATGTGTGCATGCAGAATCTGAAATCAAACCATCCCCCCCCCCCCGGGAGGCACCCACCCAAAACCCCCACTTCCTTTGCTTACTTGGATAAATCTTAATTTGGTGGTTCACGTCAATCTGCCGTATGGTTCATATATCTAAAAATCCAAAACCATCTGGGCCCCCCTGTTGGCTCGCTAACACTTTGCAATTGGAATAGCTGGCCTACATTTGTGAGTCCTAACTCTCCAACGGTGGCATTTTGAATGTGCAGACCCAGATGGAACCAAGTTTTGGCCCAAAGATAACAACTTCCAAAAATTAAGGTCAGGCCGTTTTACTATAGTCTATATACATAAATATGAATTGATCCCCAACTGGGCTTTTATTTGGGCCACAAATTGGAGCTCTTGTTTCTTGTTTCTTATATCTGATTGGGCCAGCTCGAGGCCTAAGAAAACATAACAATTCTTAACGCTTCCCCTCAACAGAAATATCTAAAAGGCTCAGCCCCACATAAGAAAACTTTTATTGCTCGTTAGACGAAGGAAAGAAGTGACAGGCCGAACAAAAAAAAAAAAAAAAAAAAAACGAAGAAGGAAAGAAGTGGTCCTCAAGCAACACTTCAATGGTTAAAAATTTAATTATTTTTGTTATACAACTCAAAACTTAATGACCTCTTAATACATAAAAAAAGAAAGAAAGAAAGAAAGAAAGACAAAGGAAAGGAGTGCAAATATAAACAAATTGAAATCAATGCAAAATTGATCAAAAAAATAAAAAGAAATCAATGCAAAAAGGTTTAGCGTTCTAATTTTAAGAAGTGAAATGTAAGACTTATGATACTAGGAAGAATTATTCTTATTATATGACTTATAATTTAATGAACCTTTTAATGAATAAATAAAATAAAATCAATACAAAAAATCAACTAAAAGTGTTAAGTTTTAATCCTAAAAAGTAAGGTGAAATTTGTAAAAATTGAAAAAAATATTCTAATTATACAATTTGCAATTTAAGGTCAGGCCGGTTAATAAATAAAATAAAGAAATCAATGCAAAAACTCAATTCTAGACGGTCCTCGTCCTGCCATCCGAGACGAAATCGTGACTTCCATTTGCATCGCCCGGCAGCGGATAAAATACAGGCCCCCGTCTTCTTGTACCGACACTTAAAAGACTCCCAATTTTACAAATTTAAATAAACTAATCGACCATTACGTGAAACCAAACACGAAAAAATTTGAAAGTGAAATCTGAAGTTTTAATTCTAAAGTAAACCGGACATTAAAAAAGAACACCTGTTGGATTTCTCATTTGTAAAAGTGGCAAGTCGCTTATGGCCAAGAGGAGAGGCTATCTCCTGCGTTGGCGAAAATTAAAGTGTCAATGTAAAAAGGACGGTCGCCCACTTCCAATCGAATGAGATTCTTATCTCCAAAGTTGAAAGGTGCACTTGAGTTCACGCTGTGCCACAAACGACTTTCCCCCGTGGCATAAAGATGACAAATCCAATTAAACTGAGGGAAAATCCAATTACCAATTATGTGCCATTTGCCAGCGCGGGAGAAAAAAGGCACCGACCAGGAGATCCAGTTTGGTAGCGTTATCTGCACAAAATGTTGTGCTTTTTCCTCAACTTTGGAAGGCAGATTTTCACATGAATGGATATCACTGCCACAAATACAAATCACAACTTGGGGCTTTTTAAGGAACCGGGTGGTTGGTTAGAGACTTAAACATGTAATGCAATGCAATTCATGATTGCAATTAATTGAAGATTTAACAAATCTCTGAAGAGCATGATTTCTATGTTCTCTTTAACCTATGCCACCTTGCGTTCCTTTTCCATGCAAAGCATGCGCTAGCTATTAGTGCTGCAATCATGGCTTAAAAGAAATTATAGCAAGCAAGTAGTCTTCCAATTGATTAATTTTTCGGGAGAATCATAGCCCATGTAGCCGTCTTGCAAAATTATAGTGAAAATGATGAAGTACGAGAATTATAACCCATGTAGCACATATTATCTGTCCACATCAAAGTACGCTCAATTGGCTTTTATTGATCTTCTCGTTTTTCAGGTCCGTTTTCGAATGTCCATAGTTGCAGAGTCAACAAGCGAGAACGCAGCCCTTGACGTTATTGACTGGTGGGGAAAGAAGGACCAATGATCTTAATTATTACGGCGGTGAGCTGCGTTCTGATCGTACTAAATAATGCGCATTTGGTTGTTGTAATGGCCACAGCACACTTTGCCTAAAAGTACGATTATTGTGCTGTTGGATCATTGGTCTCTTTGAGCCCAAAAATTATCATGAGCTTTACGAGTTTGGGTGTCCAAGCATGTACAGACAGAGCACTCAATTGCGTTTTCACATGCAATTGCCCTTTTTTTTTTTTTGTTTTTTTTTAATGCTAATAAATTAGAGCTTCCTAGTATAATTGTGAGTTCAATGAAATGAAATGCCATGATGAAGGGATCGGCAATTTTTGGGTAGGCCTCAAGCAATGCAAATGAATAAGTGATGCAATTATTGGATCAATCAGCCCTGTGTCTTTGGGGAGTAAACTCAACGCCTCCAAAGGACATAACCATGGATTATATCTAGCAATTATGGGACTTCCAACCTGGCTTTAGACGTGGTGGATGACACCAAAAGCTCGAGCTATTGACAGAAGTATTACTTTATTTATTTGTTTATTTTTTAAAATTTAAGGAAGCCGGATCTACCGTCGAGGGATTACTGCACCCATTATAAACGTTGCAGGCTGGGCAATCAGTCCCATCGAGTTCAAAAGATAATGCTGGCTTATTAGTCAACAATATGAGCAGATTCTTGATAATACAGGGATGAAATCATCGGGTAGCATTACTTTCCTTCTGCCGGTGAAAATTCAAAACCTCTGGGTGGGTGGGTCACATAAGAAAAGATGCTCTAATTTCTTGGTCGAACAATTCAAAACCATAGGCTAAGTTAGAAGAAGGTAATTTCTTATGACTTTTTTTAATCTTATTTTAGCACGACCAATCTGTTTTTGATTGAACCTTTCTACCTTAGAGATTGACTTAGTATGGTTTCTGGAGGTCGACAATGTAATAAAATCTAATAGTAATACCCCAATAAAAAACAAAAGGATCTTATCACTCGGATTTGGTAGTTTTAGGAGGATTTGGTACTGAAATTTCTCTACTACTCAGCTTCTTCATACGTGGAATTTGTCTCGTCTGCCTGCATCTCTTTTCCCCCGACATTTTGTACACAGAACTAATCTCTGATGTCCCCAAAACACAAAAACATAAAATAAAAAGCTCTGAATACAAAATCTATTTAGTTATGCCTTCTTTATTCTTCTTCATTTTCAAGATTTATCAGTTTATGTGTTCTTTTGTTGCTCCTTATAGATTGTTTGCCCTTTCGCTTCATTTTCGATGCGGGAGTTTTTACCTTCACACGCCCCTTCTTTTCCAAGACACTGCCTGTATTTAATTTGATCCGAGTGTCCAAAGTCATGGGCCACAATTTGGCCGACATTTTGAGTCTAGAACTTATAATTGCCGAATATTTTAGAGAGAATATATATATACTTCATCTTATCTCTACGATATTGCAAGTGATTACCATAGCTGTCAACCAAGAACGTTACATTTTATCCCTCGAAGATTGTTAAAAGCGTCACTTGGGGTTGACAAATTTTCACCTAAACTTTAATTAATGTCAATTAGTAGCAGAATCTCACAAATTGCTTATCTCCTCAAATGAGGAAATAAAATGAGAATTAATTAGTCAAATGCTTTAATTCCTCCCCAACATCTATTTAACCAAGAAGCAACAACGTCATGATTTGGCAGACATTTAGTATTATAGCTACCAAAATAATTTTGCTTTGGACAGTAAATAATCATCATGATCAGATCAGCAAGACATACACCATATGTCAAGATTATGAACTTATCATTAAATAATTAAGTGAACTTATTAAAGCCAACCATAAGTAATACTTTATAAATCACTGTATCTTGCGTTCTGCAAAGTTTGACAATGGGACATTCAATCACATAATAATTTCTTGTATTTTAGGAACTCATGTAGCTTCCAAGATTTCAACATTTACATCAACTATATATACCACCGCTTAGTAATTAGAAGAGAGAGAGAGAGAGAGAGAGAGAGAGGTGTATTTAGTATTTCTGTGCTCAGTTATTAGTTGAGTGGACCTTTAAAAAGAAAAAACTATTTTTTAAAATAAATAAATAAAAGCTCGAGCTATCAGGCAAATAAAAGCAAGTGATGTTGCTAAGTAAGGATTTTTCTATGGCTTAAAGTCTAGCATCTTGATCGGCCGCCATGACGAGACCCCTTAGTTGAAGACAATTAAAGAGAGAATGCACAACCAGAAGGAAAGTATATATTCTCCAGAATATTTGGGGGGTTATGGATTAGACGCCGACCAAGCATCACAATTTGGTTTTTAATACTTGCCATGATGCAAAACTTGCTTGCTGAACCACCTAATCCAAACCCGCTTGTCATCTTCACAAGAATACAAGCTTGTCGGTCTTTTGGACGGCCGCATACCGTCATCATATTAATGTATATTCCGTCGCAGTCAACCATATCCCTATCATAATTTTCACTATTATTTTGATGCTCCATGGCATTGGATGATTGCCATGTTATCTAGATATTTTATTTCTATGTCAACTAGAAATGACGTTTATTGTGGTTATCCATCGAGAATCAATATGCCTGCAGAGAAGAGGAATCATCAGACGGCCGCAATAGCCCCAAAAGATGTTGCCCCCTTTTCCTTTTAAATTTATTCCATTGACAACGATTATTTAATTTTATGCAATGTGCGAGAAAAATGTTTAATATGTCACTGGCTTATGCGACAAACAAAAAAAAAAAAAAGCCAAGTAAAAAATTCCATAAATTTTTAGTTTTCTGAGATCAAATTTGAGGAAGTGTTTTGTATGAAATTCGCCTTCTACAAGCAGCACAATCAAAGAGATATTTTAAATAGTATATGCTTGCTGTATGGTATACATGCGATCATGCAATAATCAGGGATTAGTATATGAGTTTATATCAATTTTGCGTCAATATCATAAGCAAAGAGTTTGAGTAAGGCTAACCCCCGCCCCCCCCTTTTTTTATAGAGACCATTTTTTGACGCAACTAAGAACTTAATAAACACTTTCTTGTCTGGTACCTGGAGAAGCTACACTGTGTTCACCAACATCGAGAACAAGTTAATGAAGCCATCCATGGTAATATACGATTAATTCGCGGCTCCCATCAAAATGGTGGCACAATTGTGACACTACATGAAAACCACTATTGAATTGTTCGGTTATGTTTAAAAACGCCAACATCGAGAACAAGCTAATGAAGCCGTCCACGGCAATAAACGATTAATTCGAGGCTCCCATCAAAATGGTGGCACGATTGTGACTCTAAATGAAAACCACCATTGAGTTGTTTGGTTATGTTTGAATAGGACATTTTTGTGCTGAAAATTTTGAGTTCCAACTTCATTCTATATATATATATATATTCCACTATGAGAAATACAAGCCAAGTCACAGAATTTTCAGAACTCACCCACGCCCATAATGGAACTTCAATTATATACATCTCTCATTTGCAAAGTCCTTTTCCCTTATGAATGCTTCAACATATATATATATATATATTGATAATCATGCAAGGTGAAATATAAAATACCCAACGGAGTGTCTTGGCCGGAAAATGGTTTACTGATTTAACCAAACATACCTCCGATGAAGACAGAAGGGCAGTGTCCAATTAACTTCACTTACCACACACGTAAAGGCTGTTTAAGGACTAGCAGGCAATAAGCAACCTTACGAATTCACATTGATTGTGGGTACTTATTCTCCTTTGAATAATCCTTGACACTCTAAATGCCCTCCAAGTTACGCAGTCACGAAAAATACGGTTCTTCGCTTGCCCTTAAACCTAAGCTATGAGGTAATTAAAGCCCAAGTTTTATGAACTGAAGTTAGAAGTTCTAAATCAATTGTATATATATATATATATTTATTATTATTATTATTTTTTTGTCATATATATATATAGCTATGAGGTAAATAAAGCCCAAATTAGCTGGATCTTGTATATGCAGAGAGCTTTGCTTGAATGTGATCAGCTAATTGGACATGGCAAATGGACTAATTGGTCATTATTCAGTTCATGGAATTTTTTTGATGATCATTAGTTTCGACATCTACAAACTGTGGAAATTCCACTTAGCTTCGCATGGCAAAAAGAGAGAAGGAAGGAAAAGGCCAAACTTTCCCTTGCTCGCTAGTAAGAGCTCGATGGCACCAAACTGCCAATGATGATACGGCTCCGAATCCACAGAAACTTCGACCTCGTCAGAAGTCTAGTGGGCGCTCCTATTCTTTTGTGATTTCAGCTAAAATTAGTGGGCACTTCTCACTTTCTACAATTTTACAATTAATAGTATCGTATGAACATGTCTTGTCATATTTATAATGTACATGTCCGATCACCAGAAATTAACTAATTATAATACCATTAGTGGACTCTCGTTTGTACTGAATATATATATATATATATATTTTTTAAGACAACCATTTTCCTGAATTTTTTTTATTAAAAAAAGACAACTTTAAAATAATTAATTTAAATAAATATAATTAAGTCTTCTATTATATAGAAAATATTTAATATTATATTAATATTTTATATATAGTATAAAAAATAATTATATTTACTCATATTTATTATTTTTAAATTCATATAACCGGACCAATTAAGAATTAATTAATAGAGTGGAGTATATTTGATAACGGCAGAGAGAATGTTAGATGGCTTCAAAATCACTCAAGCAAATGGGCCAGAAAAGTGTGCACGCTCACTTGGATTCTACACGAAAACCGAGGAAGGCGAAAAAGAGGGGGGGGCCCTAAAAGATTTGGTGATGCCAAAAGCGTTAAGCAACATCCTTGGTTCCCTCTCCATAATCTCTTTTATGGTTCGTTACGCTAAATTCTCACATATCCCTATTCATGTTCATTAACTTTATTATTATGATTATTATTATAAATTATATTGACAAGTGAATTCTGGAACGTGGAAGATACAGTTTTACGCAACTTAGATTAGAGCCGATGCCCTATCGAGAAGGCTCGTATATAATGTCTCTACTTTTCAATCACATGCGCTTCCTTGTCTTAACGGAGTTACGGCATCTTTTAGAGCAATTGTAATTAAAGCTCCCAAAACGGTAGTTTCGTCTAGGAAAATAATGGATGCTTTTTAGTATACAAATTAAGGTTTGGAGGGGCATGTCGACGGGATATCATTGACTTTCAAGTAAGAATCCAAAAAGGTCGAACTTAGGATTGTGTAGGTTCGTGTTTTAGGTGAGTTCCGTGACAAAAAATCGTGTCAACAATAAAAAAAGGGTGCGTGTTAAGATTATGAAAAATGGTATATCTATAAGCGAATTTTATAGATTTATAAGACACTAATGAATTTATTGTGGTAAGGGTGAATTAATTCTTCCATCTCCACGATCAAGCATTATTGTGTGTGTGTGTGTGTGTGTGTGTTATATTCTGTTCTCATGAATTGTTGTTTAGTGACTAATTGAACACTTTTAATATGTGGTTTTAGTATTTTGTTTAAAATTAACATTTCATGTTTTCCTACATCAATTGATTTCAATATATTCGTATGTTAATTTATGTGGCGCTAAACATACGGGGAGTTTGATTCCTAATTTGTGTTTTCCTTTTGGATTTTTCATTTTTATTTTCTCCGCACTGCCAGGCAAACTTGGCGTCTGGCACGCTACGTTGTTGCTGCCTTTTTGGTGTATGCAATCTAATCAAACAGCTGGTGGGGATTTTTTCAATTCCTTTTCTATTTCTTTTTTTGAACAATTCTTTTTCTATTTCAATCATTTAAGACGATGAACTGTACATGCCATTTTCAATTTGAACAAAAAATTCGTATGGAAACATATTGGACATCGGTTTGGAATCAGAAGTTGCACATTAGAAGCGCAATTGTCTTTTTCTATTTCCCAACTTGTTCATGATTATTTAAAAAAAAAAGAATATGAAATTAGGGGAAATAAAAAACTAAAATGTATCATTTCTAAATCTTAAATTCTAGATCCTAAACAAAAAGTATCCTGAGGTGGGAGGTTGAAAGGATTTCTATTCCATCCACTCCATATCTTAAACCTTATCTACTCAACCATTTTCATCCAATCCTGAAGCCATTTTAATTTTCTTATTTGCCGACATAAACTTTTAGCCTCTATTATTATTATTATTATTATTATTTCTTTTTAACAAAAAGTCATTACTACTTTACATGTAGACCGTGAGTTATCTATTATTATTATTATTATTTATTTAATGTCTTCTACGAGAAAAACCAATCACCTTTATAATGATGATTTTAAATAAGACTTTTCTACACTAAATCACGACATATTAAATATAAAATCAACTAATCTGTTTGTCTTAATTTCTTTTTTAATTAAAGAGAAGTGCCATCACAAAAATTCAAATATGAATGAAAAAATAAAATTAAAATAAATAAATAAATATATATATATATATATATATATATATTGAATTACTGCCAAAATCTCTGGGGTGCAAACCTCTTACGTTGCAAGGATTTAAAAATATTTTATGCTTGTACGGGGCTAGTGGCACCACCCAACTGATTCCAGAAAAATTGCACAGAAAAGATTGACTCGAGAGAAGAAGGTTGGTTGCCATAATCATTCTCACTTAGCTTTTGGGAACATAATGGGTAATGACCATAGTAGCCCTCAGTTACTCTCTGGGAGCTCGAAGTTCACTCCTTCACTTACCATGCACGTAAAGGCAGACCCAGCACCTTTGTCCCAGGACTGGGTGGCATAAAAGCAACCCAAATTCTTGCTTTGCACGGTCAATTGTGCAGCTCAAACAGACGAATGATCTAACCCTGAAATACCAAGAAAGCCCCCCTCACATCATTTCCTGAGAAGCAACTTTTCAGAGGATGTTTCTGTCATCTAGACTGTGAAAGTAAAAAGATTTTTTTAACTGTCAGTGAATAGTCACGTTAGTGGCAGAGAGATCGAAGCAAGCAAAGAATGGCGTCGAATTACAGTCACGAGACAATGCGCGAGGTGGCGTGCGAACCTTCTGTGTAGACCGGTCAAACATCAGTCAAATTTTGTCACTTTCTATTCCATAAGCAGCCGGTCACGTGGAAACAGAGTATATATCACGTGATGTTTACTTCTACGGTGTGGTTTAGCCCATGATCTACTAGGTACGTGGAAGGAGGGATTCCAACGTAAGGATCACGTGGAAAGTCTTGTCACATATTTCTCGACGAGTCGCGATCAATTTATAGCATGACCCCTCCTGCAAACAATTGTCACCCATTTTCTATCTTTTCCTTTTTCATTGTATCTCGTTTTAATTCCCTTTTTAAGTTTTAAAATACAAGATAAATAAACTACTTCACATCTCCAATAAATTGAGACTTTGAATCTTACAGCGGACATAAATAAGGGTTCATTCAAGATTTGTGCGAAGTGTAACAATTAGAAGGCTGACGGAAGAATGAGATTTTTCAATTTGAAGCATTCGCGAATAAATAAATAAATAAATAAATATTCTACTTTTGTTCCTACTAAGAGTAAAAAATTGTTTAAAATACATTATGCTGGCCTGTAATATTACTTAGTGTTAATTAAAGAAAAAAAAGAGAGAGACAGAATAAAAGAGACGTGGAGAAATGATAATCAATCTTTTCTAAGAATATTGGATTGTGATTGGATAAATGGTTTTTCGCAGCGCAAGTAAAGCATGCAAAATTGGGCTGGACAATGGCGTCGTGTGAGGAAGAAGCTCAGCAGCTTCCATTTTCAAATCACATCAGTCGCGATAATTGAGGGTCTCAGGAATGGCAATTGGCAAATGCGTTAAGCAACATCTCCTGCACTGTCTACCGAAAATTCTCTGTTCGCTCAGATTCACATACCGTTTTTATTTCACCAAGAGTCCTTCGAAAAATTATTTAAGTTGATTGGTCCTCCAATTCCCAAAAATTTATAAGGAATGAGATTGACACAACCCTACGTTAGGCATGAGATTGTTACAATTATACGCTAGCCATTTCCTGAGCATTTCGCAAAATGCTGCGGATCAACTTCCAAAACACTCCAACCGTTTGGAAGATGAACTTAAACAAGCGTCCCAAATGGAGAATTGCTGTGCGAACATCTTTCTAAATGAGTTTGATAAGCTAAGATTGATTGTAACATAATTTCCTGCTCTTCTTTCCTCCGCATACAAAAATAAGTTCGACACGACTTCAGCGCATCGGAGAGCTGCTGTACTACTAATTCCAACAATCAAGATTCGAAATACTAACAAATCAAAAAAAGAAAAAAAAAAAGTCTTTGTAAACGTTGACTACAAAAATATTTAGTGTACGGACCACGCGAACCAATGGCCGGGCTTTGCAGTGCGTCCTCCACTGGCTCGTACAACGACACCATGGCCTACCGTCCCGGAAAATTAATTTGTCGACTCACACAATCGTCGCCTTAGTGCGCGTTTAACTACTCTTTTATTTTTCTTCTTCTCATTATTAACCAGTAATTACATAGAAAAATCTTAAAAAGATTCATATATGGTGTGTACTAATTGTACGCATTGAATAATTTTAGTTTTGAAAATAGTATGAATTATAACTAATAATATTAAAAAAGTTAAAATAATAATTTATACTATTTATTATGATCAATATCATTTTTTTAATTAATTTTATTATATTCATACAACTAGGGCACGAAAAGTGAGTCCAACCCGGCTACTAATTTAGCGATTGCAACCTACGGAGCTAATTTGCACATCTCGGTCCGTAGTTTTTGTCTTGCGTGACAAGGGTGAGGAGATGCCAACGCACGACCAATATGCCACGTGGCGGACCTAGAGAAGAGCCGTACACAACGAGGACGGAACAACTGACCTGTCTTTAAACGTCCCAAGAAGAGTGGGGCCATTCGTAACAGTTTCCTTTAACAGGTTCTGTGCTAAGTTTAGACTGCGGTGAATGCTCCCCACACCCCGCTAGAAGGTGACCGGAGCCCACCCTATTTCTCTCCACAAACATTTGAACCGAAAAATTTTTAAAATGGGTAATAATTCCTGCAATTTTTTCAGAATGTTTCGTTATTTGAGAAGACAAGACTTTCATATGTCTCTCTAAGTAATATCATGAAATTTCATTTATTAAATTAGCTAACACTTTTGATTAGTTTTGTCGTTTTTTTTTTTTTTTTCACATTCTATCCAACTTGACAGATGCCTCCGAGCTACACCCTATTTTTTTTCCTTGCAAGAATTTGCTTTTCCTAGTGACACACCATCCACAGGCACAAACCTGTAAATTGCTGGACGTACACCGTGGGCGTACACCTTTCTTCTTCTTCTTTTTTTTTTTTTGTTATAAAAGTAAAAAATCAAATATGTTATTTTCCGATTTTGTAAAATTTAAAAAAAAAAATTGCATTCATTGAAAATACATATGCTTATATATAACCCTTTTAAACGTCTTAACAGAACATTGAAACCACACCACTTAACATGATAATCAACGATCTCTTATTATTGGACCACAACGTTGGGTGGTCGCTGAGAGCATACGCTTAAAGTGTATGCCAACCATCGTGCAAGCTAGAGTTAAATATAAATAATCACGGGATTAATGAGAGCAATTGAGTGCGATATTAGGAGAGAGTTGCTGTAGCTTCCCAATCTTACGTGTACGTCGTGGCTCCCCAGTTTTCTGCCTTATGCGTGCAATCAAGTACCCGCTCAACGCGCGTGTGATCCAACTTATGTTCTAGTCATCTATAATAAAGGTTGGCGCACGCAGCTGAAACAGGAGTGGAGTCGTGTAGTTTTTGATAATCCTTAAAAACTTTTCTTTTTCCTTAGCCTGACTTCAAATCCTCTTGAAATTCCTATTTTATCCTTCCCATGCGATGCGATCATTCTCAAATACCGAAAGCCTATTATTGTAATTCACCCACTCAAGTCCTTACCACGGTGCTGTTTTTGTGTCTTTGCTTTCGGCTAACTCTGCCTCAGAATCGATGATCGTACAAAGTGATGGAGTCGGAGAGCCATTGGAAGTCTTGGTTGAGACACAAGAATGCACCGCCCTGAGCTAGAGAGAGATCTGAATCAAAAACAAGCTGTCCTTTTGATCTCAAGACTGGAGAGAATAGGGACCATCGGCTACGAACACCTCCCCGTAATTGGTCACCGCAGAAGCGCATTCAAGCTTTACCACACCCACAAGAAATGTGGCGATTTTGGGGTTCCAGAAGCATCGAACCAAATCGGCTACGCTGATTGCCGCGGGGGGGGGAATGATTGGTAAGCAGAACACGGTCCCCACACTCCCCCCCCCCCAAGCTCAACTGCTCCCCACACCTCCTTCCACACTGCGCATCGATACATGGATGCGGACCAATAAGAAACAAAATTCCACATTATAATTATTATTATGATTGTAGGGCATTCGTGATTTCCATTAATAATTAAGATCATAAAAAGAAAAATTAAAAATATATAATAAACAACAATAATTGTGCAATATATACTTCTATTCCGCATCCATTAACTCGTGGGTCGTCTTGAAATTGTTTCTCCACTTCGAGAAGTAGCTTAGCTTCGGTTGGAGACAGATGGAGTCCCTACCTGCATGACACGAGCGGTCGACATCGCTCCTGGAGATCCACGTGGCCCCCATCTTATCCACAACTCCTATTGTCGCTTATTAATTAGCTCACAGAGCTACCGAGCTGTGATGCCCTACCTCTTACGCTCGAAGTCAGCACCAATCTGTTTCGCTCGTGATTCTTTGAGGACAAAGTATTAGTTGCCACCGTCATTGCTCCGTGTTAAAAACAGATGATTTTATTTATTTTCAACAAGAGTTTTTCTCTCTGAAGGGAGTAGGCATTTGTTTTTGAAATTGGCTGCGTTCCATTTCACAATATCAACAAATAAAATAAAATAAAATAAAGTCACGTAGCCTCTATGTATATTGTAAACTTTACCTGCCTTCCCCGGGAGTGTGTGATTAATGTTTCATTCTTCGAATAACATTACAAAATGCGATACTATATGACTGGAATATCAACAAAAATAAAACTAAATATATCTTCTTTTTTTCTTTTTCCCCAGGAATTCGATTGCCAGTTTTGTTAACTAAAGTAGCGGGTGCAGATACAAGCCAAGACACGAGAATTGCTTAAAATCTAAGATTTCGAGTTAAAGGAATTATATTTAAAATTATTAAACCAGATCCGTGGAATCTCATGTACGAGAAAGAGTGTCGGTAACTCGAGTTATTATAACCCGATAAGCTCTTCAATAAACAAATGAGCATTATTTTTTTATAAATATAATAAAATAACTAACAAGGATGTCCTTTCTTTTACAAAAGCTAATCCTGTCCGATGTTTCCACCCTCTCTTGCATCAAATTAAAGAGCGCACCGAGTACAAAAACAGAAAAGATGTATACATTCAAACGCAAGAATAAAAAAAAGAAAAAAAAAAAGAGAAGGGCATAAATGTTACATTTTAAACCTTTAAAGTAATGAGCTAACGAATTAAAACGTTACTTATGGGCTAGCACGTTCTGAAAATATTCGCTTATATTGATTGAAGACCAATTTAAACGTATGTGTTCGGCAGCATTCACGACCAGAAAATCTCAAAACAAGAATCATGGATCAACATTCCGTCGTCTGACGCAATTAAAAACAAATCTGTGTTATTAACTGTGTATAGTAACTCAAAAGAGCAAACCCTCGGTTAACATAGGAGATTGTTGTGAATGTAAACGGCAAAACCGTGTTATGAATTCATATGTTTAATCCTCTAGGCCAGTAACCACGTAAAGGGCAGCAGTCACTTCCAAAGTTTCCTCGTTGAAAATGGAATAATAACCTCGTTTACCAGGCCTATATTAGATTCAAGTAAATGCCTCGCTCGCGAATGAATATATAGTTATCATATACCTCTCGAAGTATGATATAAGATTCTTATTTTGGATTTTATTTAATAACTTAAATTTTTAGATAAAATAATTTTTTGATATAAAAATTTAAAAATAAAATAAAATATGTAAAATTAGTATTAATCTCTTATTGGGAGTGATACATTTATATATTTGTTTATTAAACTACTTTCCACTAATGATTTTAATTCTCAATTTTCAATGGAAGTATTGAAATGATTATTGACATTAGGTCTCACTGATATTTAGCCTAATTGATGAAAAACAAACATATCAGAAAATCGAAACTTTGGTGCTTCTGAACTAAAACGCAAATACAAGAAGTAGTTAAAAAACTGGAGGGAGGGGGGGATCTCCGAGTGGAAAGGAAGGAGACAAGGAGAAACGAAAACCGCAAGTGGAAGACGAACGGTCGGATCTGGGTCAACGCCGCTTGACCGTGAACGCGAACAGAAGGGATGTGAAGACGAAAATTTACCGCGTCGGTTATACGTGTAGCACACTTTATTGTACAGATACAGATATTTTTTTTTAATATTTAATTATGCTATATATTTTTCATTTTATAATTTCCTTTTTTTGACTGTAAAAAATATTTTAAATTTATGATTTTTGGGAACATTCGTTCACATTTATAGAAAATTTTATAATCAATTTATAATTATTAAGAGTAATATTTTCTTTTTTTTTTTTCTCAATTGAATCCTCTCACTAAGTTTATCATATAAACTAAAAAAATAGAAATGAATCAATAATATCGTATGAATTTAACTAACATATAATTTAATTAAAATTTCTTTTATTATTTTTAGAAAAAATATTTGTGTAACTTAATAGGGTAATTAAATTGGGAAGAATGTTATTATTTTTCCAAAATAACCAAATCTAAAATTTTATTTATTTAATAAAATATAATTGATGATTTCATATGCTTTTTTGTATTAATTTAATTTTAAATTTTTTATTATCATTTACACCCATGTATTCAATAGATTTTATATCAAATGCACACCGTGAGTCTAATTATAAAATAATAATAATATTATTATTAATAAATAAAATTTAATCTCAAGATTTTATAGAGTCGTAATTTAAGAAAAAATAAAAATAAAAACCAATCTAACATTTCATTTATTTTACATTTTCTTTTAAAATTTTCTGATTATTGGATTCGGCTGTCTTTGTTAATATTGGGCTCTTGTTTTTGCTTCCCTCTTTTATATAAGGTCTCTCCACTCTTTTGCCTTCTCTTTATCTCTCACGGCACAAAGCCAGAGAGAGAGAGAGAGAGAGGGAAGAACAAAAGATTAAGATAGAAATAGAGATTACAGAGCGAGAGAGAGATGAGAACAAGAAGAGGGCTTTGTTATCCTATAGTAGGCGTTTGTACAGAGAGGATGAGGGCAGCGAAAAGAAGAAAAGTAGATGTACATGTCGCCGGAGAACACGTGGGTTTGGAGAAAAAGCTGAGATTTTCTCCGGAGGTTGCCGGAGACAGTGGCGCCGGCGATGACCTGTTTGAGTCTTTGCCCGATGACCTTGTAATTTGCATTCTATGCAAGCTTAGCTCCTCCGCCGCCTGTCCCGCCGATTTTGTCAATGTTTTGATGACGTACGTGCTCCTATCTGCTTTCATTTCCAAATCCTTTGTTGGCTTCCATTTCGACGTTTTTCCCCCAGTTTTTGGCTAGCAAAACAGAGTTTTCCCGATTGTGTAGACAAAGAAAAGTGGGTTACTCTTAATAGCAAATTTCGGATTTGAGTGTGTATATAAACTGCGAAGAACAAAATAAAATAAAATAAAAGAGGTAAAGAATGCAATTTCAGGCCTTTAACTCGAATTCAATTAACATCTGATGTTTTTATTGGAGCAGATGCAAGAGATTAAACGGTATAGGCCTCCATTCACTAGTACTTTCTAAAGCGTCTCAAAAAACTTTTGCTATCAGAGCTAAAAACTGGTCGGAATCAGCTCACCGGTTCTTGAAACTCTGCGCCGCCGCCGGAAACGTCGAAGCCTGTTATACCCTTGGCATGGTAATTTAAGCACCAATAACACTCTCAAGCTTTTGTTTTTGTTTTGTTTATTTTTTGGGGGGGGGTTCTTTTTGGCTCTAATCCAATTTCGAGTGATATGCTAATGTAAATGAAGTTCTAACAAGTATGCGTCTTGTGGGGGGTGTTCCTCAGATTCGGTTCTACTGTTTACAAAACCGAGGAAGCGGGGCTTCTTTGATGGCCAAGGCGGCGATTAGCTCTCACGCGCCAGCACTTTACTCACTCGCGGTTATTCAGTTCAATGGCAGCGGCGGCTCCAAGAACGACAAGGACCTACGAGCCGGGGTTGCCTTGTGCGCGCGGGCCGCTTTCCTTGGAGATATAGACGCGCTGCGGGAGCTCGGCCACTGTCTCCAAGACGGATACGGCGTCCGCCAAAATATCGCCGAGGGTCGCCGGTTTCTGGTCCAGGCCAACGCCCGGGAACTCGCCGCCGTGCTCTGCAAACCCAATTCCGGCGTGTCGAGCTGCACTTGGCTCACGTGGAATCCCCACGGCCATCCCAACCACCGCCACGGAAGTGGTCCTGGCTGTCCTTTGTTGAGCGATTTTGGGTGTAATGTTCCGGCGCCGGAGTCCCACCCCGCCAGTCGGTTTATGGCCGAGTGGTTCGCCTCTCGGGGTGGATTACCGGGCCCAGGGCTCCGATTATGCTCGCACGTGGGTTGCGGGCGACCCGAGACCAGAAAGCACGAGTTCCGGAGGTGTTCCGTTTGCGGGGCGGTGAATTACTGCTCACGCGCGTGTCAGGCGCTTGATTGGAAGCTGAGGCATAAAGAGCAGTGTGTGCCCGTGGAGCGGTGGCTTGGCGAGGACGTCGACGGCGGCGATGGCGAGGACAACGATGATGTCATGCCGGATAGCTAGCTAGCTAGAAGGAAAGAACAAAAGGATAAAAAAAACAGAGAGAAAGCATTTACGTCGACGGCAGCGGCGAGTAGATGTAACGGTCGTTGAGTTGGGGGACATTAGTTTTTGGTTTCTCTTTTCGGAATTGTATAGAAGGGTATTTCGGAGATATCGAAGTAAACCTTTTGTTCTGCCTTGTCCATATTTGGGTTTCCAGCACCTTTTTTCTTCTTTCTGTCTTGAAAAAAAAAAAAAAAATCTTATTTTCCTCTTTGCTTAACCTCTCCGTACGACGAATGGTCAAAACTTAATTTCAGGTAGTGAAGAATCCAGTCCGGATTCCATGCAATTTTCCAGTCTCTTGTTGCATACAAATGCTACATCAAGTGATGGGTGCAGTAAAATCCCACAAAGCAACGTTAGAAGTTAGAGAAAGATCGATGTTGAGAGGCTGCGCTAGGTGGACACGGATATTTTTTTAACTTTAGATTACAAAAAGTGTAATCCAAATTATTAATTGTACTGAAACAATGAAAGTAAAATTGAACGATGTTTCTTTTGTTGTTGTTGTTGTTGTCGTTGTTGTTTGTGTTAATCTTCATCCCTTCCGCAACTAAAATTAGGATTCACCTAACACTTTCCATTTGGATGATGCGGCCGATTTGGTATGTGGACTAGTTTGTTGCATTAGCACCAAGGAAAAAGCCTCCGTCTTTGATTGCAAGCAGCGAAACTTCTATTAGAGTGCCAAGCGAAACGTGTAGGGAATGATGGGAAGTCAGTGAAGGACAATACAAGGAAATTAGGTGTGGGAGATGGAGTGAACAACCAAACCACCCACATGCATACACATATAAGTATTTTGTGTCCGGTGACTGGCTTAGCTTTGTGGTAAAGATAAAAGGAGTGCAGCCCGTGTAAATTAGATGTTAAAGAAACCCAAATTCAAAACTTGAAATTAACAGTTCATTGGAAATTTTTATGGAGTCAGCAAGTAGCAGCAAGTTGACAGGCAGGTGGATGATGGGCAAATGCAACAACATGAGGGATTTTTACGGCTGATCTTAATTATTGTTGCATTTTCCTACTGTTTCTTTTGGGTGGTCAAAAAGCTAAAGAGGGACATCAAAAGATTGACCGAGAGACCAACGAAATTTTTAAAGAAAAACCAAAAAGAGAAAAAAAAAAGAGAAAGGAAACCAAGTAACGTGAGAGACAACCGTTTCTCTTTGCGAGAGAAGTATGTGGTTTATATTCAAAGACTTTTTTACGCCATAGATATAAAAAAGAATTGTTTTTATTTAAATTTTAAAATTCATTCTATAACGATTTTAATTAGTTTTCATTAAAAAAATTTATTTAAAATAAATTCCTTAAATATAAAATTTAAATAAAAATAAAAAAATAAAATTTTAATTACAAAAATCATAAAAATTTAAAATTAATTTTTCTTATATCTTCTTTTTATGTCCTATCACAAAATCAACACACAAAAAAAAAAAGGAAGGGGGGGGGGAGAGGGAGAGAGATACAAGAACCATACATTCTCAAATGAAAAAGGCAACTCATGGGTGGGTGTGCACTAATTCTTACTTTTATCGTCATTATAATTGCTCGGTTGGCACCACACAGTAGACAGTGGTTGATGGGGGTGGTGCAGGCCCAGCCCATTCAATGCCTTTACTTGGAATTCCAGCTGTGGTCGGACTTGGAAAGCAAAAGCTGTGCATTTCGCAGGTGCTGCAGTTAAAGAGGTCCCAAAATTGAAGTACCTCATTTGCGCTGGTGTTGACCATTTTCTGGATCCATGTACAAGCAAGTGTACTACAAGATCAGCCAAGAGCTTTAGCTTTGGGGTATTGCAGCAGGGCACCTGATTCGCATCTGGTGTCGTGCCATGCCAGTACAGTACGTACGATTCTGATGCATGTAGGAAAAGTGCTGTACACCCACCTGGCTTAGGGTGTACAGCACAGTTTTTTCCGATGAAAATTTGTCATAAAAATTGGAATTACAACGCTGACAAAGCTTAGTTCAAATGTGACAAAATACAAAAATGAGACCACAAATGCTGTTTATTATACGACGGTAAATATAATCTATTTGATAATTTTGTTTTGTTCTGAGAGCTTCGATACATGAGCGATATTAACCTATGAAGTACGAATCTGCTAATAGTATATTATAAAAAATAAATATTTTTTATTTTATTAATTATATTAACTACTTTGAGTTATAATTTTTTAAATATTACATTATGCGCATATGTACTGTATTCTTTAAAAATTCATAACAAAATACTAACTATATTACGAAATAAATAATAATTATCATAAATTATAAATTGGATTGGCAGGCACGCCCAAGGTTTAGGATAGACGTTGAAAAATAGGATTCTGATCTAACCGGTCACTGCTCAACGGCTCGAGAACTTGCGGGCTACTTACTGGCTGACAAAGAGGATTTTGAGCCAGCAATGAAAAAAAGGCATCAAAAAGCTGCCCCTAGCTACGAGTTTGGGCTCTTCAGCTTCTCTCGTCGTCGCTTAATTTTTTCCTCTGGGCTTTTATCACACAGAGCTGTATTGGTGCGAGAGACATATTCATTGTGATAAATGTATCATATAATTATAAATATTTTTCTCTTTTTTCAGTAGATACCTCGAATGATTGCAAACTCCAATTTTTATGAAATTTTGAGTTTTATTGTATTTTTTAACATGTGAAACTTATAAAAATCAAAATAATCGCTCAATAATACACTATTTGTGCAGAGAGTAGAAGCCCATTAGAGGAGGAGGAGGCCCACGGGAAATGGATTAGCATCTTCCATGGCGTCGAGTTTTGTTTATGGGCTCCGATAAATGGGCCTATAAGCCCAATTAACCGCACTGCTTCGGCCCATAGTTGTTTTCTCGACTAAAATCGTCGTATTAGTGATGAACTGAAAACTCTATTTGCCCGTACCGTTCGTTGCTGCTCGGCGATCGGCTCAGCGAGTCAACCCAACACTTTGTGCAGATTAAACAGGTACGAACGACTGGCCGCCGCCGATGAAACGGCTCGATTCCGCGGTTATTGCTGCTTTCACTTTCTGGGGTTTCATTTTTTGTGTTTTATAAAGAAATTAAACTGACCGAAAATATTGTTGGGTGATTTGAAAAGGGAAAGGGAAGGGTGGGGGAGGATGGGGTTTATAATGGAATTTGCGGAGAATTTGATACTGAGGTTGATGGAGGATCCGAAGGAGAGGGACAGGAAGTTCAGGGAGCACTTGTATAATCTGCAGGATCGTTGCAAGAAGACCAAGGAGATGTGGAGCTATCCTCTCCGTCCGTATGGCTTCTGGACCTTCGATCGCCACAACGCTCAGCTCGCCTGGGATGCTCAGATCAGCCAGGTCCCCGGCCGGAGGGACCCCTACGATGATCTCCTTCAGGACACTACCCCTTAAATAGAGCTTCTTCCGAGCTGTATGTTTTTTCAGCTTTTCTTTCTTATTTTTCTTTAAAAAAAAAAAAAGAGGGCTTTTCTCGTTCATTAATTTATTTTAGGTAATTGAATTAGAGCACAGTCATTCGATCTTATATGGCACTTACTAAAATGTTGTTAAAATGTGCATTGGATTGACAAATCAGAATGTGAGACTGCTGCCAGGCAACTACAGAACATTATTTCTAGATTCAATTGAGGTCGGTTATATGTGTTGGACATTAAGAATATGCATTCTGCTGAGAAATTTAGTTGGAGTTGGCTATACTTTTCAACGATTAATAATATGCATATTGTTGCTTGATGCCAATTGTGGTGAACTTAGTGGCTTTTCAAGCCTCTTCAGAATTGGCACGGATGAAGGTTGTACTGAAATGCTTATTTGTTCATTGTGCATTTTGTGTTGCAAAGCAACTACGTTTATGGATGATTGCTTCCATTATTTTTTTGAAGACAAAAGTAAAATGGCTTCTTTTACCTAATGTGAAGAGTACTTTTGAGTAAGGTTTGTGATAGTTGAACTGAACTGAATGGGCCATAGAGGTTTTATCCAAGTTCAGCAGCAACGATTGTTTCTTTTTCTTGTTTATTTTACCAATACCAACTCATTAATCCTGTCTATCTGATGCAGGAAATTGATAAGGACTCTATCAAAGGAGGTAGAATGGAACACAACATTTAAGCCTTTATTCCTTCAGAAGTGAATGTGTAATTTCTGCTGCAGCAGCCACTGCTGGTTTTTAGTATCTTGAATTTTCTGGACTGGCTTGTTTAAATAATTGTCTGCATGACCCTTTGTGCTTGGAAAATGTCTCCAACTTTGGTCATGATCCAACTTTTCGGTGATACAACGATCTATTAGATGTGTCCTTATGCATTGCAAATAAACAGGGTGGCTGGCTTCAAGCTCTTTTACATATCCACGTCTTTTCTTGTCTTTATTTCTTTTTTCATTGTCTAGGCTGAGATAAATGCAAATTGGAAAAGCGACTGAAGCTTTGCAGGTAGATTGTAGGTGTGCTTTTATATAAATGGGTCAGTTTGATCAACAAACTAGTTGAAGAACTGGGTGCGCAAGGCTGTAACTGAATACTTACTCTATATGATATGATGGGGATTTGCTGAAACATGGGACATTAAATATGGGCACCGCAAGTTTTGTGGGACATGAAAAGCACCGAGTGGTTAAGTGATATATCATTAACGTTGAAAATTTTCTCGGTTGGAGATGATCAAACCTGCGATGTTGGATAAGAACAATTTAGTAAATTCACTATCTGCTAATTCTTTTATCACACTGAATCATTGTATTTCGATTTCTTTAGAAATAACACCAACTAATAAAAGTGCGTATTGGATGTGCGTATGCAATCATGTGAATGTATTCATCGATTTTAATGGAGTAGCTCTTCCACGTCCACGTTAAGTGACTTGTGGGTGTCTGATTTTCGTAAGTTGTTTCACAGCGAATAATGAGCACCTCTATGTCAAGTGATCTGAAAAATTAAAAAGGATAAAAGAACGATTGAGGAGGCAGACCCGGCAACTCCTCTCCCCAGTTTTAGTAGAACCTAAAGAACGATTTGCCAAACCTTTGCTTTCGTCAGTTTATTTTGCTTCTTTATCACTGTTAGGATTATATATTTAACTGCTATACTTTTTTTTTTTTTTCAATAGGGTAAAGATAAACCTAACTAATGGTTATGAAATTGCGATAGAATTTACCCTTCTAAAACAAAAAACCCAAAAAGAGAAAAACAGAGGGGCCAGAGTAAACATCCTGCTAACCAACACAAAATAAAGGCTCATGGGCCCCCTAAAGCTGTGCGCCTTAGGTGATGCACTTCAATATAGCCTGAAACCTCAGTACCTCGCATGAGGCATAGTCCATACATCACATACCTGTCCCTATTAATGCACTTGAGATCTCCAAAGAGAAAACAAAGCTAGGGAATTCCAAAGCCATAACCCCGACATTCATGACATTTATCCCAGGGAATAAAAAAATAATAATAAAGGCTCACTTGGATGACTCGTTACACAGAGAGTCCAAAGTTATGCACACACGTTGACTCTCTGTCCACGCCCCTATAGTTCTAGGAAAGCCAACAAGCACTGGAGCAATTTAAGCAGAACAGAATAGGGTATAAGTTCTTTACAATCAGAGTTTTAATGTAAATGCAAACCCCGTTAAAAATGCGGCAACTTATTCGGAATTTGAATTGACCCCAGTTGCATCTTCTTTCTTTTCTGCTCCACCTTTCTTAAATGCCTTTGATATCTCGTCGAGGGGAACCAGGGGTAGATAACCAAAAACCGTATGACCCTTCTGGGTCATATCCTTGACCACATGGTTATACTTCTCCGACCAGTGAGCAGCCGTGGGAATGGACACTTCTGCAACTGTGTGGACAGCAGGATATCGGTCCAGTTTAGTCCATATCCTCACAGATTGACACAGGGCAAAGTGCTTGGAATCTACAACCGCATGATGCAGAGCAGCACGAGGTCCACCCGTTCGGGCATCGTTCACAAGTTCTTGACCCTTCTGTGATGCTTTCTCAACCAAACACCGTGTTTGACCAACAACATGCTTTGCAAGTGGTGGAGCATGCTTATCAAACTTACTTGTAGCTTCATCTACCTGCAGTTTTTTCACAAAGATATTCTCAATCATATATTTTCTTTATTATTTCCCGGTTGCTATTTGAAATTAAAATTCACGTTGCAAAATCAAACATGCCACCCAAAAATTCAAGTCAGCAAACTGTGACCGAAACCCAGGCCAGGCCAGCCAGACCACATAATGGGTATCATCAAAATAAAAGAAACCAAAGAAAATAAAAACAGGATATTTAATGGGCTATTTAAAAAACACTATCTCAATAATATTGCAATGATAACACCCAAAAAAGTTGACAGAAGAGAAGAAACTATTCCAGTTCTTAACATGCAGATCAAAGAGTTACCCACTTGCACATCTACCACTAAAGTAAATTAGCAACAGATGAGACGTGGAAGGTTCGAGTCTCCGTGGTAGACAATTAACTAAAAAGAGTAAAATTGGCTGCCAGACGAAAGCCAAACAAAATGGATTATCATGAAGTGGGTAGACGATCCGAAGTGATCAGAAAATGGATTATCAAGAAAAATACCTTTTTGTCAAGATACACAAGAAGATCATCAGGCGCGCCCTTGAGTTTCTGGTAGACTGGGCCCACGACGGTTGTGACGGCGCCCTCCACAGTGCCGACCATAGATCGCAAAGGCCCCGAGTTCTGTTTAGCGTACTCGTACAGATTGGACACGCACGCCAGCGCGTGAATCGCTGCTACCCTGACGAACCCCAGGTGCTTCAGCCCTTGGTTCTTGTTCTGAATCTCCATCTGTAACACCACCACAAAACAAATCAAATAATAATAATAATAATTACACAATTTCCACAATTTAGAAATTGTAATTAACGAATCGGGAAGAGTAAAAGCAAAAAAGAATGATTAAAACTTTTTTTAAAAAAAAAATACCTCGCCTATGTCACTGCTCATTGTGTTATGGCGAAAACGAAAGTGATTTGCTCTATTTTCCTTCTGCTTTCCTTCTCTTTCTCAGCTATGCTTTTCTCTTTTTTTTTGGTAACTGAAAGGTCCGTGTATCTGAGGTAGGATACGTATTATTTTTTTATACGGGGGGGGATCTGGGTGGTTGAGGAACGGGGAGATATTACTCAAGAACGTTCTAGTCAATATGAGTCGTAGCTATGATCGGACGGTGGGAATGAAGTCTTGTTAGGAATCGCTTGTGGTGTCTGATTGGACCTGATTCTGTGGGCTTGTTAAAGAGTGGGAGTGGGGCCCCACCATGCTAAACCAGAAGTTTCAGGGGACACGTGGTGGCTGATATCGCCAACAAGATTTAGAAATGTCTTAATTTGACGTCTCTCTTTCCTTAGCCCTCAAGTTGTCAGGCCTTGAAACGGTGTGCTAATTTTTAAGCTCACTCTTGGGCAAAGGTTGTGTTATGTATTATTACTTATATATTTCTAGCTTCTTTTTTTTTTTAAATATATAATCGTAATCAATAATAAAAAGTATCAATATGCGCATTGGCGCAATGTAGAGCGTTTAAGATACGTTATGCTGATTGGAACGATGTAATAAAATTCTACTAACTTATCACGCTATTTTAAATTTTAAATTTTTAAAATTTTAACTTTAGCAAGTAACGGACCATGAGCAGAACATTTTTCCTTTTAGAACGTTTCGAGAAATTTCTGGTCTGTACTTTTGTTTAGGTCCACTGATTTATTTATTCTTTTTCTTTTTTGGAGGATGCATCAAACGAAATGTTCCTCAAATGGTCAGCATCATGTCCGAGGACAAGAAGGATAAGAACAAAAAGATACATCAGACTCCGACCAAAATAAAGGACGTATTAGATTAGGGCAATCCAACGGTACGGAACCCCTTGTATGCAAACCCATATCAGGCAGTCTCATTTACCCAAATACCGAAGGACGTTCATTTCACACTTAATCATCCGTAAGAATGGCTTAGCAAGAACAAGAATGACACCATCCACTAGAAAATCTTTTTCCCAAAACCAACTACCAGCTATCAGTTTTAGCCCTCTACAAGTAAAAATATAAAATTTTCGTGCATAATTTCTGCAACTAGACCTAAAAAACCACTTACCTTGTGTTATGTATACCTGTAAACAAGAAATTCAACAGCAGCATGCTCTCAAACGGCTTGGGATCTTTGGCGCTTTATGTACTGAATAATAGGCTCCTTAACCTGCAAAATAGGAAAGGTGCCACATGCACAGTGTGTTATTAACAAAGTCACGTAACATTGCGTTGGTATTCTTGCAAGTAAATGAAGAAAAATCGAGCCAGTCTAAAGGGAAAGAGATTGAAGCATACAGTGCTTGTTTTCCGGGAGCGCTTTTCTTGAGTGGATCTGCAGCAGATCACTGTGTCCTCATCACAGTTATTCACGAGTCCATTTGCTTTGCCGTTCTCATTCCCTGGAGCAAAACTTTCTCTGGAAGCTACTGGCTGCATAGTTGTAAAAATAGTTGTCCTCCTATTAGTTGGATCCGTTTGAAAGAAGACGGGAGATACACCAAGTCTGCATTTACCTCAGCCCTACTCGTGGGAGTGTTTATTCCACGGTCCCTTGTCTTTGAGATAGCCTGCTCGCTTACGATTGACCCATTTTCATTAATTTCAGATCTGAGCTTCATGCGTGTAAGATCCGATCCAATAGAGTGGAGAACGCCATATGTGGAGGCATCTTCATGGCCATTTACTGATCATCAGAGAAATTGATGCTGGTATGGACAGATATTTTAATGAACAAAAGGCAAAACACATATTCAGGGATACTTAAATAATGATATGGGTACCCTTTTTCTGGAATTCAGGATGGTTGGAAATGTTATGCGGTTCATTAGTGCTAATTTCCTGTTCATGAAACGGGTGAAAACAAGAATTCAACAATTAGTTAGGACTGAAGAAGCAGGCAGTGTTATTATGGTCTTATATATATCACCATAAAATCACTGTCCAAGGCCCTCCTGACTTCCGTTAGCTTTTTCTCAGTTTTAAAGGAATGGATGACACGCTTGCCTGTTGCAAGAAAAGGTAAATTGATCATAATATGATCCCCAATATGAAGACAAAGCTTCTGTCTTGAGCTTTGTACCTAGCCTGCGATTGCCCCTGGCTTCCAGGTAACCATCTCGTGTCATTTTGTCAATTAATTTGCGCACGGTAGTCTGATTAGCCTCTCCATCTAGCTTGGTCTGAAGCTTTGCAATTGTCACATATTTCATTGGAAGCGCGTGATACAGAGCCTGAAATTTGTAGCACTAATCAGGATTTTGTAATAGGATGGTCACTCATTTAATTGACACTCAGATGCAAAAGAAACTGGGCATATAAATGCCAGTACAGTGAAAATGAATCGATAATATAAGTTCTCAGAAAGACGAATGACTGATAAATTTAAGTCTCCACAGTTTCCACCTCAACATAAATGGAAGATAACTCGCCTTCGTGTACAAGTGATCATCAACTTGGGGAGCTTGTCGACCAGACTGGGCTGCTTGGCCATCAATTTCCTCTTTCACCGCAGTGAACTCGTAATCAAATTTCTAAATTCATGTTTCATCACAGAAGGATAAGAACCAAGATACGGATATATTTGTAATGTAATTGTAATGAAACTTGATTCACCTTGTCTTTGGTGTACGCATCATCTCCAGCTTTGGATAAAACACCTTCCTTTACAAGCTTGTCCATAATATCTGAAATCCAGTCAAAAGAAAACCAAAGAAAACTAGTGTAAGAATTAACAAGCGTGGCAATACCCTTTCCTGCTTAAACTGCAGGAACAATCAGCGTGTCCAACTACCTTCAATCAAAACCTGCATAAATTGAAACAAGGAAACGTAATCAGGACATATACCTAGTTTTGTAACTAGGGTCATCACAATCATCCTCTCTTGTTTATGTTGGAAAATGGTTTGAAATGGAAGAAAATTAGAAAATTTAGAAATGAAGGCCACTCTGACCACTGAGATATCTGGGAAATTCGAGAGCACATCGGTAAGTTCAATGGTATTGAGATGATGAGTGCCAATCCAATCCTTCACTCTAGACAATTGGTGTTCATCTTCAACTGGATCCTGAGTATCATCTGCAAAACATACTATTGACCATTGGTCAAGACATCCCCAGCACAGGAATGGACCTAATGGCATGCAAATTATAATGACGTTTCCCCAAAAGGGACAAAAGAAGTGTGAAGATCCAAGGAACCAAGTTGGTACATTCAGCGGTCCTGATCAAATTTCTACTTAGTTTTGGTTAAGTACCTTCATCAACCATGCCATTGTCCTCATCTGGTCGTTGCTTATCTGGTAAGATATATATCAGTAACTTCCAGCACCAAAACTCACAAATACAAAAGTAACAGGGTCACTCGAGATAGGTAATAATTGAATTCATGTAATTACCCACTGGCGCAACAATAAATCTGTCTTCTTCTGATTTGTTAACCTAGCATTAGAATAGTATTTCAGAAAAATTAATTACACAACTTAATTGGTGTATCATGAATTTAGATATACCGTAATGTTTTTTCTCAATCGAATGATTGCAGAGAAATTAGAGCTTAAAACCGAAGGAGCATTTAATTTCACCTCACTGTCAGATTCGGAGGAATCATCCCTTTTCACAGAATCCGTTCCTAAGCTCACTTCGTCATCTTCCATATCATCATTTTCGTCCTCACAAGGATCAAGCACACTTTTTACCTGCACAGATTACAATGGTCAACTTAAAGTTGACATAAAATATGGCCGTGGATTTGAATTACTGGTAATTGACAAAAAATCCAGTCTTCACCTTGAGAGCTAATACAAAATGCTTGCTGTTCACAGTCCCAACCTCCATTTTCAGAGGATTTTCAGTCCATTGATTATGGGCTTCATTTTCTGAGCAGCCTCTGAAGAATGGAGGCTCATAATCTGCTGGCTGTAAGGTCCGCAATGTTGCATATCACATGCCAAAAAGACATAATGACTGAGAATATTATAGGAATAATAGCAGCACAAAACTCTCGTGTTACTATCATACCCGACCAGCCCAACGTCCTCACGAAACTTATATGCATGGAAGAAAAAGCACTACGTTGTGAATAACATCCAATAATCCGTTCGGATCATAAGCTAAACACCCAAAAACAATGAAGGAATGGAAATAATAAAATGCAAGTGCATAGATGTTGGACATACCGTTACGTCATCATAATAGAAGAGTTTCATCAATATGGTGCGCTGAAATGAAAAATCAGATGATGTATCTTGCAGTCAGTATAAGTCAAAATCTGTTTAAGAATTTTGAATGCACAGAGTGCAGGCAGTTGAATTATCTGCAAGAGATTAGTCTGGTTCTTGAAGAGATTTACCTCTTCAGGCATCTTATCCAAAGTTCTCATCAATTGTACCAATGTACGGACCATTTTACAAGCAGAACTCCTGAAACATAATTTTGTTTTGAACAAATAGCTAAAACTCATGGGAAGAAAAAAAAAAGGATCGAGGTCAGATTCTAATGAGTTTTTGCTTCCATCACCTCATCTGATTGGGAGTAATTTCAGTTGTGGAGTTACACTTGAAAGTTCCTCCCCGTGTCTTGTTTCCAGTGCGATTGACATTCACGGAAACTTCATGACTATCAGAATTAGAATAACTGAAGGAAACTGTAAGGCAGACACCAGCAATGAAATTATTCTGGGAGCAACATCAAATTTTCAGTTAAAGAAAACAAAAAAAAAAGAAGCTCAATGGACAATGATCAAACACGATCACGCACAACAAATTTTCTACGTTTGATCAGCTGGAAAGCTGACTTACATGCATATTCCTCAATCATCGGGCCGTCTACAGACTCGCAAACACAGAACAAAAGCGTCCTCAAGTATTTTTTCTGTAAAGCATCATAGACACCTACAGGAGGGAAAACGACCACGCCAGTCAATTCAAAACTAAAGAATACCGGCAATTTTTTTTTTTTCCAAGAAGAAATAAAACTAGTATCAAGATTCAAGAATACGGATGCCTTTCTCCATCCAATCAATCAGTCGACGAGACTCGGCATCCATTGGCATCAACTTCTTGATCTTCATCTCTGTTCATAGTGCCACGTGTCAAAAGATATTTACCAATAGGCAGCTCAAATTCCAAAACCAGATTGCCGTAATGAAAAAGCATATCTGAGAAGAAGAAGCTCACCTAGAGCAGGAACAGACTTATCACTGAAATATTTTTCCGGAAACAGGCCTCTGATGTAACTGATGTTGAAAATGGCAATACGAAGCAGGTTCCTTGTCTATATTCAAAAGAATTGCGCAAACAATAGAAACACTCAACACATGAAAACTAGAAGTTGCTGAACCAGCTGATCATCGCAAAAATTCACACAAATTAAGTTGAAGAAAATTATATAAAAATAAAAAATAAAAAATAAAAACAAGAGCAGAAGTTGCTGAAATCGTTCGAGATGGACGGTGTCGAATAAGCAAAAGGAAATGAAAAGCTGAGATGAATCGAAACACAAAGATGATACAGAAACGACTCGATCACTCTCGCACGGTCATTCAAACTTGGTTTGAAAATATAAAGAGAAAAATAAATACGAAGAAACTTAAAATATATATATATCAACGTTACAATTAAATCGTTTATACCAGTAGAAGAGAGTCCTGTTCGGTTATCTGCGATTCCTTCACTTTCTGCGCCACAACCTGAAACAGGTTCGGAAAAATCGCTGAAAAATTGGAAGACGAGATGGAAATAAACGATTGAACAGAGCTTCTTCTTTTTTTTTTCTCAGCTCACCATTGTTGGCGATGGTGAAACTTCTCACAAAGAGAGAGAGAGAGAGAGTCTGTTTGGTTTCTCTTCACAAAGATGAGTGAGAGAGAGATTTTTGAAAAATTTGAATGGAAATTAGAAAGAAAAAAAAATAAAAAGGGAGAGAGTGGCGCCAATATTTAAAGAACGGTGCGAAAGCCAAACGGGCATTCGAATCGCGTGACCAGAGAGAGATT
This sequence comes from Bruguiera parviflora, assembly GCA_019804595.1. Lineage (NCBI taxonomy): Eukaryota > Viridiplantae > Streptophyta > Magnoliopsida > Malpighiales > Rhizophoraceae > Bruguiera > Bruguiera parviflora. The sequence goes on from CM034059.1 coordinate 569,350, forward strand.
GAGATTTTGAGGAGTCGGTTGTTTTGCTGTTCCATTGGAATGCGAGTTGCGTGGAAAGTTGACTTGAGAGAGGCGATTAACGATTAAATACGTCCCCCAAATATACTTCCGTTGATGGGCTCAGCCCATTATCGATACCAGGATTGGTGTCTAACCGAAATATGGGCCAATAGGCGGAAATTCCACCAACGATACGGGACCCACTCCTATCCACCCCATCCGGGACCCAACATGGTGAACGGTCCATCCTTGATAGGAGGCACCGTTTCGGGTCCAAAACAAAGGGAAATGCAAGGTTCTTCGAATCAAACTACGATTTTTTTTTTCTTTTTTCTTTTTTTTATATTTTTTTTTAAAAAGAGGACATCCCAAATTCTAAAAGTTTTGATACATAAACATCGACAACTCGTATTGGGCTGGAGTCTAACAGTGAAAGCAAACTGGCTTCTCTCTCTCCGTCTCGAGAGGGGAAACTTGAGCCCGATTTGAAAATATAGAATCGGTTCAGCGACTCACAAAACGTTATAAAAAAAAAAGAGATACAATAAATCGTGCAATTAAAACAGTCAGTTTATAAATTTTGTATAAAAAATAAAAAATATTTTTTATCCCCTCCTCTTAACATTAAAAAATAAAATTTATAAATAAATAATAAAAAAAAAAAAGCTGCGATAAATCATCACGTTCATATTCTGGGCTTTTACACGTCTGTTTTCCGGCGCTCACCAATGTAACTCCTTTTTGTTTACTTTGCCTGCGTGCCATCACTAGGACACGGGCCGGCGATATTAGAGGTACAAACACTGTTGATAGCCTTAATTGAAAAGTTTTTCAACGAATGAAACGTGGACACCCGGTCGAACTTTTTCAAGTACTATTATTTGGTTATTAAAAAAGCAAAGGAGTGCAAAGGTCCTATTTTTTTACACAGCACGGGTAAGTTGTAGATCAGACTTATGTCGCCACGTAAGGGCATTTTTCATTGAAGGGATTGTGGGTGGCGGGTCCAAGTTCAATCAGATGCCATATTTGTGGCGCATCTTTCATGCTAATTAACTAGAGTATATGTGTATGTGATGTGTACGGAAAAGGGAGATAAAGAGCTTTGCCTTTCGGTCCAAGAGGATGATTAAAAAGAAAATCCGAGAGATTTGCATCCTTTACAAAGCCAAAACTTTTGGGGGCATTGCCTCAAGGATCTTTCCATCGTGTACAAGTTCAAGGAAAACAATTCGGCCTGGAGACAATGGTCTAATCGTTTAACCAACAAGAAAACTCGCCGCCCATTTAGAATCTAATGACTAGTAAGTTGTAACAATACTTCGTGGAGCTTTAAATTCATGATTAAAAGGGTCTTATGTGGGATTAATCATGGCTTAAAAGCAAAAATGTTTTGCTTTCTTTGGAGATGAGCTGGAGAACAGCTGGCAACTCTCACAACAGTTGATGGACGAAAATGGAAAATATCTGTGAGCGGGTGCATAAGTAATACGATTCTATTGACCCTAGATCATGATTATATATCTGAAAGAAAAACTCTTGAGGAAAATAGTTTCGGATTTTATAAAGGGAGAGATCGAGAGAGAAAGCAACGCAACTTTAACAATAAAAAAGGCTGCCAATTTTATGCGTCAAGCGACAACCTTCTTCTACATATATTTATACACCTTATTCGACTTCTATGAATCGTTTAATCTTGGAATTTACTCTGAATTTCGGTACGAGAGTCCCTCTACATATACTCCTACGATGATCGTCGTCGTTTTGTAAAAATATAATTACTGTAAACCAACGTGTCTGCAGCCATACAATCTTAGAAACAAAGAATTATCTAATCAACAATTAACCAAGTCTTTTACCCTACAGTGATTCTGTCTATTATTGATCTCACTTCATCCTATCAAATTAAGTAGTTATAATTAGTTTAAATTTAAATTACTTAATTTTAAAGATATGGATAAGTAAATGGTTATCATTTTAATTACGGCATATCAAATAAATATTTGATTTTTATTTTTGATCATGCGACTAGTATAATTTTAACACATTTTCTCCTTGAGATGAATACGGTTGCGCGATGTTTTGCTGAAAATCTAAGAATGAAGAGAGACTTGAATGCTTAGGATGCTATGTGCTTGGTTGTACCGGAAAAAAGAGGGCGATAAATGCCATTGTTTTTTTTTTTTGTTTTTTTTTGGATATTGTAACTATATACTATTGTTATAAAGCCGTTCAAAAAAAAAAAAAGTATTGTTATAAAATGGTTTTGGACACCATACCAATCTTCTTGTTCGATATTATTTTACTTTTAAGAAGGTTAAAGCTTAAATAATTATCTCGTACGTTCCCATTAAAGTAGAGGCTCAAACTGATATTCTTTCGTTCTGAAATACACCAATTCTAAGCTTCCAAACATTAGACTCATGCATGTTATTCACATATATACATATATAAAGTAGCTTCAACACAGATTACAAGGTACACACTAATGCATTGGCCATCCCACACTTTCTACTTTTTTGCTTTTTTTGTTCTTTCCGATACATGCAATTTTTAAAAACTTCAGGCTAATCCTATATCACACTCTAGTATAGTACATACCCTCTTGATGCACCCAATTTGTTACAAATTTCAACAAGTAGCTTCACGAAGTAATTGCGTTGCATCGATCAGCCACAAGACAAGCCAATGGCTTCTTCATTTCTAGAGAGAGCTTTAACCGCTCTGAAAGATCCACGTGCTCGGCCACCGGCAGCCATTTGTATCGGTGCAACAGCCGTGCGAGCCAGAGATGCACCGTTCTTAACCCTAGTGCCTTGCCTGGACACACCCTGCGGCCTGACCCAAACGGCGCAAGCCTCAGATCCGAGCCCATTATCGGAACATCCTCTTCCATGAATCGCTCCGGTTTGAAAGCCCAGGGATCGTTCCAGATGGACGGGTCGTGGGTTATGGCCCACATATTGACCATTGCCATTGTGCCAGCTGGAATAAAGATTTTGTCTACGTGGACATCGTGGATGGCGAGGCGGGCCCATGAAAGAAGTGGGCCCGGGGGGTGCATTCTCAGGACTTCCTTCACAATTGCTTGGAGGTAAGGGAGGTTCGGGATGTCCGATTCTTGGACTTGCCTGTTCTTGCCAAGGTAAGTGTCCAACTCCCGCCGTGCCTCGGCTTGGATTTCCTGGTGCATGACCATTCTTGCCATGGCCCACTCCATAAGTATAGCCACCGTTTCTGTTCCTCGAAATATCATTTCCTGGATAATTTCACAACATTAATCCCTACGCAAGTTGAAATCCTATTAAAAAAAATGGTGAAAATAGATGATGCAGACAATTATTCTTCGGTTCGAAAGAAGGAAAAAGAATGGGAATTTGAGCTAATTACCTGAATTACTATAAAAAGTATGAGAGAAAGTTAACTATAAGTAAAATTTGAAATTTGAAATTAAGATTTTGGTTCTCAAATTTTATATTTAGTGGCCATAGTGTCAAGGTTTTAATGTCGATCAATATGCTATGCAACTTTCTTTTTTGGCTTGGCGAGACCAAATTATTCAGTTAATAAAATATTTTGATATTGTTTTATTAAATTCTATCTAAATTCTAGACTTTAGATATAGAAACTAAGATCATGTTCTTAAAAAACTATAGAAATTAAGATGACCCAAAAAAAAAAAAAAAGAAGAAGAAAGAAAGAAAGATGCTTGCTAATGCATGCCTTTTATCCCTTAAAAGAATATGACAGTGCGTGCGTGCGTGCGTGCAAGAGAGAGAGGGAGGCTTAGAAAAGATCATTACCCACAATATAGCCACCATATCTGATTCGCTTAACTGCTCCTGTTGGGGCAAAGACAACAAAGCACTAAGGAAATCACTTCCACTGCAAGAGTCTCCAGCCCTCTCCCTCTCTCTCACAATTTGACTCACAATAGTCCTAACCTTACCCGCCAACTTGTGACATCTTCTCTTCACCCCATAAAAGTCCATGAACCTTAGAGGGAAATAATCCTCCAAATTAAACTCTGTAATTAATTCAAATCCTTCTTTAACCACGAACCCCAACTCCTCCCCAACTGAAGATGCACTGCTCCCAAAGACACTCTCTAATACATTACTTAGGGAACCCTTTTGCAATATTTCTCTCAATATTAGAACCCCTCCTTTTTCCATATTTTCTTTCACCGCCATTAACATTTCATCAGCTAAACGTTGCCTTAGTGGCTCTAGACCAAAGAGTTTTTGGGGAGAAAACATACAATTTGCTGCAATTCTACGCAGTTGTCTCCAGTAGTTTCCGGAGGGAGCAAAGCCAATGGCACGTTCAAACATTAACAAACGAGCAGATTCCTTTATTGGCCGGTCAGAGAAAGAAGTACCACATAGGATTTCCCTAGCCGTGTCCGGATGACTACTGATGATCACACGGGTTGTGCCTAAACTGAAAGCCATAAGCTTTGTTGCACCCAGTGAGGTGGCCATGGCAGCCAATTTGCGATGAGCAAGTGAACCCATTTGGGGTAAGGTTCCTAATATTGGCCAGCCAATCGGACCACGAAGTTTTAAAGGGCTTTGGCCATGGAGGTACCCTTGGTTTCTCCATGCAAACCCACCGGGGATCAACCAGTACTTATGAAAGAAAGCAAAGAGAGAGAATAATAAAAATAAGAGGGGAATTAGGTAGTAGGAACTTTGGCATGTGAGTGCTAAGCAAAAGAGCAGGAAGGAGATGTTTGCTAACATGAAGGACTTCATTTCAAAATTGCAAGGAAATTAATAACGATAATTAGGGAACAATTAGTTAGAGAGTTCTTTACGAGAAAAGCTAATAGGATTATCCAGGGAGGACATTTGTCATGGGAGGATCGCTTGTGGCTCGAATGGTATTATATAGTACGTGGAAAGTTGTTTGGGTTGAGGCTTTTATTACTTTAATGGAGCTTGATTAGGAGCTAAGCACGCTAGTGGGTCATGAGCCCCATCAGGGCGGCTCCTAGGTTAGCAATAATAGTGCTACCCCCATTACCGTACCTTAAAAAAAAATAAAATCAATCTATATGGTTGGAAATGAGCATCAATAAACAATTTCTGACTCCTTTCTGGCTTTCTGCTGCTGCATCACAAGCTCCTCATATGGTGCAACTTCATTGGTAAGAGATGATAGCAAACTGTAGCTCCTTGTGTGGTGCAACTTCATCTCTTATTGATCATAATTAAGAGACTCCTTTTGAAAAGAGCTAAAGCTATGTCACTATGTGTCAAATTGTCGTTCACCAAAATAGAAAATACTTTTTGTGTGGAAGACAGATAACTTGTTGACCTTCTCAGCGCATACCAAGAATCAATAATCGACAATAAGTGAGAGTATCTCAAGCTTTCCCCAATTTTTGGGAGGGGTTAGACACAGGTGTTCCTAAGAACTCCGACATTGGTGAGAGATAGAAAAATTCTAGTCCTCAATAGAGTATTAACTCATCACCCCTCCTCTCCTCTGGCTAGCCGCGAGAAAGTGTCATACGCCAAAGCAGACTATTACTTGTTATACGGAAAACCTCTTCACTCACTTTTCAGGACTGTCTGTGGAGGAAGATTTATTTCATATGATAATATGCATATTCATGCGTTTAAGGATCTTGTTATAATTATGATAACATACTTATTAAAATATGCAACTGACAATAATAAATATGAATAAATTAACATAGAAATATATATATATATATATAAGTGTAAAAAAAAAGGGGGCAATTATCAAATATGAAATATGTAACTGAATGTAACCAAGTTCAAAAATATACATCTATCAAAGACTATCACACATGAGTCAATGTCGTGCTAAATTCCTATATTCATGCAATAGAGCTCATAACAAAAATCTAATCGTTTGCACAACTTACTTATTGCTCTTTACACATATGTACCCTACAAAAATTTATAATACATAACAAGTTTTGTTGCCTCATAGTAAGTTCAGTTACATTATTAAATACTTTATGACTATGAACCAACCAAAATATTGCCATACAATTAACTACATGTTTTTATCTTTATATTTTCCGGTCCTTTTTTGTTTTTGTTTTCATTTTTATTTGTATTTTTATTTTTTTTGTTTTGGGTAGGATCTGTCATTGGTTGAATAAAATTTGGCAGTGAGAAACTAAGAATAATACTGCCCACCTTTTATCAGCCAAAGCACATACACAGGAAGAGGGGCTTCCACCAATCTCAGATCGGCCTAATTAACTCAACCAGAGTTATAATCACAACTTGTTCGAGATTAAAAGATGGACCTATGAGCAAAGAAAATTTTCGAGCGCGTATGAACTGCCTAAAGCTAAATAAGCAAGAGTATAAAGCCGAGGAATATAGCTTGTAACTTTTGTAAAAGAAAGCTTTTAAGTTGGAACATCTTACATATCGAAGACAACTTGGATACCCAATCTGCCAAGATTGGAACCTCTCAAATTAATAAAAATAAGGATAAAATAAAAGCCACTATCATATGGACATGAATTTTTGACACGAAAGTGACAGCAAATTCACTAAAAATGCTAGTTGCACAAATATGAGACTATAAATGTAAAATTCAACAATTGCGCATTTTATAGATCCTAATCAATCCGACTTAAAAATTCACACCAACTTAACATTTCCCTTGACTAAATCTTCTCAGAATGATCCTTCCAAAGAACTAGTGGAAATTAAAAATAATAAAAAAAAAAAAACAAACCAAAAGATGAAAGACAAAGCATGTATGTAATAACAAATAGCATTTCCATTAAATAATAATTCCTTCAATCCCACCATACTTCTTTCCAAACAAACACCTGTGGTAAGCATTTCCATTCTATTGCAGGATTTCGATGCTGATCACATTGTAACTGATATAATACCCATGGCATATTAAGACGCCAAGAAAATGTATGACTAGCCAATAGCCTACATCCTACATGCAAGAAGAGTAAATATTTGTTGAAGCTGCACTCACATAGAAGCCAGAAGCACGACCACAATTACAAGAAATTTTGCAAGACAATATTCTTTTAGAGCAAAAACCACAGAAATCAAATTTTGCAAGACAATATTCTCTTTGATAAATCGCTTAGACACAATCTTCATACACAAATCGTACATACTAACATGCAGACACCCCACTTTCTCCTCCATTATTCTTTAACCGAAATGGCTTTTTCCCCCATGTTTATTTTTATTGCAAACAGAAAGCATCCAATACTATAGAGGCCTATACATAACTAATGATGCAGACAGATCCTATTGGAGTCGGGTATGTAACCCACTATTCCGAAAATAAGCTATCTGGCATGCGGGGAATTTTATCCCCCACAAAATCTCAACATACACTTTAATGTACAATAATATGCATCTACTTTATTAAAGGAGCATCTATAGGTAATATCAAACATCCCACTAAGCCCTCTATTGCTTCTGCAGCAACTATTGGATAGAAACACTACACAATGAGAGAAAGTGGGTGTTACAGAAAAAGGGATCTAAGACACCAAAACCATCAATGGAAATCAAAAACCTGACCAAGGGAATCAATAAGATGAGGATGACATTAAAAATTACCCAAAAGCAAAGTGTCTTTGCCGCCAAAAAGGAAAAAAGAAAAAAATTCTTTAGCGAAACCTCCTTGGAGCTTCCACTAAAGAAATCCATAAAAGCTAAACAAAGTGGAAGTCCCTTAACTCTAACAATCCAACATTATCTCTACACTTCCTAAGAATCACACATCAATAACAGTGCAAATAAAGAACCAAAAAAAAAAAGACAGAGTGATCATAGATTTTGCCTCCTAAGGTTTCTTTCCACTAATGGAAAGCCGCCGGCAGGAACCTGCCACCGTAGTACCACTCCTACTAATAAAAGAAGGTGGGTGGACCGTAGACCTGCAGCAGCACCAATATGATCCACTTTCCATTGAAGAATCCAGAATTTGGCCTGGGCTCGCTATTAGAAAACCACTTCAGAGGATTCTACAAACACAGCACCGGAGAATCAAATAGCAACCCCTTGGCTGGTAAACGGAAAGGTGGTCTAAAGTGGGCATGGCAACGGTAAAAATAACACATGTAAGATACATAAGGCGAGAATAGCAGCATGATAACAAAGCTAACAACCAGGAAGACCATAACTACTAAATATACACCAACACATGATAACCAGAATGTGGAAACTCTAACTTAGAGGCTGCTAAAATTCCGTATGATTGAAAGTCATGGGCATAAGTAGTCTAGGTGCTTTTCCACTACAAGTCAATGACAGCAGCAGAGGTGAAGCGAACATGCATAACAAGTAAAATGCAAGAGACAATAGATGGGCCACAGCAATCTAGTTAATACAAGAAGCGAACAAGATATAGAATATTGTCCATCACTAAGACTTGCTGCATCCATGAACTAAATGCCCAAATAAAAATGTAAGAATTCTCTTAGAAGGGAAAAAAAAAAAAAAAAAGCTGCTATGCACAACGTTGGATACTATTAAGGACAAAGGTGGAAGTATGGCTAAGAGGTGACAAAAGAAAGCATCAACTTAAGAGGCCCTGCTTAAATTATTCTGCAAAAGTGTTGTGCATTTCCAATTTGGTCATTGTATTCTCAAACCATGGGCGTGGAATAAATCCAGAAACTACGAACTTGCATTAGTTGGGCCCTACTTCGATTCTCCAGGATGACTGACAATGTACCCATTTAAAAAAAAAAACAGTAGCCCCGCAGTTAAAAACGGTAAACCGGTTTTCCGGGTGGTTTATGGGCTTGCACCTGCGCATTTTTATCATCCCTTTGGGGCTGGACCGGTGGTCAGGCTTACTCATAAACAGCCCGGCAGGCCGCAGGTTTACAGGCTTTGGACCCTTTCAATCTGGACCCATATACTTATACGTCCGGTTACAAACAATATACTTGGAAGCTAATAAACACAATTTGAGTAACATATATATATATATAGCACTACTGAAACTGAGACTCAAAATTGAAATTTTCAATAACCTTCAACTACTGTTCCGAGACCTTACTTAAGGCACTTTGTAAATACTAATGTACGTCCTTTGTAAATTTCGAGGACCATGCCGCTGGTGGTTGGGTTAAATTTGCGCGTTTGACGGCTTTTGGGGCTTCTGGGAACTGATTGCTTCGGGGGCTGAAGTACCACGTGAATGCCATGCTTGGAAGAAGAAAAAATGTTTTAAATTACGTCTCCAATCAATCACCAAGCTCCTCTACCATCAATATTCTCAATTTCAATCAAATTCCCCTTGTTTCATACTTGTCTTCCTGCATTGGAACATGTTTAGTGCTTCTTAAAAAAGCCCTGACCGAAGTTATGCAAACAGAGAGAGCTCACTCATAGCTAGAAATCGGTCCATTTCAATATTACACAAATTCCTCGTAACAGCAGCAGAATCTCGGGTTACAAATCACAATATATAATTACGCATTAGAAGCTAACGTATCAATCAATTGGAAGTATCTATACCAGAATTGCCGCACTAAACCACTTTCCATAGCTCCTTTTGCTTCATTCCTCATTCATCATCCATTGTAATGCTAATATCTTCTGTCAGTCTAATGCATTTGCTTAGCAGGGGTTCTATCTCAAAGTAATATATGACTATTGCCATATTGAATGCTTCCCAACTGTCCACTTCTGAACAAGTCAAACAACCGATGTGAGGAGGGCTCTAATCCGCTGCAACAACTCAGCCTTCACTGAATCAGGAACAGAAGCTGCATTGAGGAGCAGCAACACGGGCAAAATTACCAGACATCAACCCCATTATCAATAAAAGGGGAAAAGACCGACGCCCAATGATGCAGCAGTTTTGAGTGCAATTCAATACATCAACATGCAAGCAAATATGGAAACACAAGACCCAAAAGCCATAAAAATTATTTGTAGAAGCCTTTGGAAACACATTGATAATGTGAATCGTGGCTCACAAAAGCAAGAGTACATGCTCAATAATAATGAGCAGAGATATCACATGACATGCAAGATGTTTCTTAACATTGGAAACTGTGCATCGCTGCCCAAAACATTGAGACTGCCAGTTTTAGGTCTTTAAATATACAGGAATTCTCAGACCCATAACATGGATTCATAAATCCAGGTATTGGAGCTCTGAGGCACAGGTCTTTCATGCCTTCCCTCCTCTTAACATGAGAATAACAGATTACATTCTGTAGTTCTGTGAAATATAAAGTACCATCTCAACAGATCGTCTCATTTTCTAAGAGAAATTCCGGGAGGTTGTTTCATATCTTCTTGATCCCAAAAGAAATTTTGCATCGCAGAAAGATTGACGAAGCTTCAAAAATAGAAATCCAGTGTCCATATAAAGTCAATAGGTTCTGGGATGCTTAGTCATTTTGCCAATTCTCTACAACACAGGCATTGGATGAAAATAACAAGACCCACTGGTTACAGCTTACAAGCCACACATATATTATGCAACTTATGCCCTTCACTTCAAACAAACACATCAAGAATTAATTAAATCCTAGTGCCTAACATTAAAAAAGAAAAAGAAAAAAAAAAAAAACTACTTGAGAATGTAAATAAACTGTAACAAGAAAAAGCTGAATGGTGTGGGACTAGATAAATGAGGTTTGCCAGCCAACAAAATTTAAAACAACAAACTGGGTACAATGAGCAGAAGGAAAACAAAGAAGGTAAAAGAGGGAAACCCACCTCTGCCCTTTGGGGTAATGATATGTATAAGGTCATCCACTTTAACATTATTTCTTCCCTTCTTCCTTGTAAATGCCCTTTGAATAATAAGTCAAATGGAAATTTATCAGCACAAATATAAGAAAACAGCCAACAAAAAGAAAAGGAAGGCACAACTAGAGAGTTGCAAAACATAGAAAACAGAAAAGTAAACAACAAACTGCAATTCTGCAACAAGAGAGGGTTTCCATTTTAAAAACAACTTTTAAATGGATAGTTTCAGTTCTACATGTAAAGCAAGGAATCCTCCCCCAGAAGCATGTCCAATTCATACAAACAATTCTTTTCTCCGCTTCATATCAAGGATCCAATTAACACCATACTCCTAAAAATCTTTCTCAAAATTTGGTGGCTTAGGCATAAGGGGTTTCTTGTGCACAACTCCTCCCACGCTGCGTGGTACGAGGAAGGGTCAAACATAATAAAAAACCTTGCTCTTGTTTTTGTTTTTTCTTCACAAAGAGGTTTGTTTTCAGGACTACAAGCTGTGTCCTCCAGCTCATGGCTTAGGCATAGACAGATGGATTATATGCCATGAAGCGTATAACGTCACTTGTACTGGCACCAATTTTTAAATGGTAATCTGATCAATGATTGGGGCAAGCTTAATGGAGGTCAGGTCAGTCATTGACAGAATAGAGCTCAAAAAATTAAAAAAAAAATTGCAAAAAAGAAAAGCTCAACGAGGAAACCTGCAAAGAGCTTTCATCTCGTCCCTCCAACCGCACTCTATCAGCCGTTCCCTCAACAGCTCCTTTAATCGCTCCTTTTCTCCATTCTCAATCAACTATAATAATAATAATAATAATAATAATAATAAAAGGTGCATAACCGGCGAATGATCGGCGACTAAATCAATCCCCGCCGGTCACCGGATAAAAGGACGAATTTTTCAAGTTAAAAATTAATGGAGAATTAGACAGACCCAAATCACCTTGATATTGACGATTTCTTGAAGAGTGAGCTCTTGGTCAGGATGGTGAATCGGCGACGGCGGATGGTTGACAACGGCCCTCCTTTTTTAACATAAAGCAATAAATGGTTGAGTCATGGCCGAGTCGACATAATTGAAGTTTGGTACCATGAAACGAGATAATCACAAGTAATACGTAAATAATCTTACTTCCGAGACATTCTGTGGCGGCGGAATTTAGTAGCATACAATCCTGAAATCACCGAAATAGCACCGAGTTTTCCGGAGAATCTATTGGGCTCTCGGAGCTCTTCTCGGTACTCTATGTTTAGATTGATATAAATGTGTAGGTCGGTGGCACGGCGGTGCCTCCGACGGTTCTAAAATGACGAAAAGATCCTCCTCCTCGGTACGGTTCAGGGTGGCAGGCAGGGGGGCAATAGTGACAAAATAGGCCATTTTCATTGTACCAATTATATCCCTGCTCAGTCACAGCATAAAGGCTCATTCGTAAGGGTAATATCGGCCTTTTGCGCTCTAAAAAACAAAGACCATAAATCTTCAAATTTCCCGCCAATTCCAAACCCTAAAAATCGACGTTTTTACGTCTCATCCTTCACCATTGAATCAAAGTTGGTTGCTCTTTTCTTTTTCTTTTTAAAGGTTCATTCGTTCATCGATGGCTCAGGAAGAGGCTGCAGAAGACCCGGCCCGACCCGAATTTCCGACGGCACGGGTCAAGAAAATCATGAAGCTGGACAAAGACATCAACAAGGTAACTTCAGAGGCTATATCACTCGTCTCGCACTCCGCCGAGCTGTTTCTCCGATTCCTCGCCGAGAAGACTGCGGAAGTTGCGACGGAGAAGAAGCGGAAGACTGTAAAACTCCAACACATACGTATCGCCGTCAAGAGGCACCAGCCGACCGGTGATTTCCTTCTCGACTCTCTTCCGCTGCCAGCCCAGTCCTCCGATAAGCCGGCGGCTGATAAGTTTCGTGCTCGCCCCGTGGCTGATAAGCATGTCCCAGCTGGCACTCGCCGGATTAATGATTTCTTCGTTAAGTCCGCCGATGAAGCTTCGGTTCAAATCAACGAGTCCTAGATCCTCCTTCTTATGCTTCCTGTCTAGATTTATTTTGGTTGGTTGTACAAGTTGAGTTAATTTGTGTTTTCTGCAAAAATTTTAAGGGGCATGGAGGCAAGAAAAGGGATTTGAGTTTGGGACTAACATTCAATTTTAGGATCGTCTTTGGATCATTTTCTTGCATATGCTTTGATCTTGGTTATATATTATTAGCACTTAATTTTGGAATTCCTTAAGTTTGGTGTGATTGGCAAGAATGATTTGCCTTGCACTTCAGGCATTTAATACAATCTAGTGAAGCAAACTGAACAACTTATGGTAAACTTTGACATTAAAGTTGGTGATGCTTGTGGGAAATGGATCAATCAATTGGGAAAATTTTAGGCCAATATCTCCTTAAATACAAACATTTTTTTTTTTAATAACTTTAGCAGTCAAATTAATGCATACAGTGAACTGGACCTTGCATCTCAGCTGGAAGATAAAAATTATCCTAGAATTTCTTTTATCTTCCCATCGGCAGCAATTTGATGGAGCTTTATTGGGCACTGCCACCCTTGGAGGAGAGATAGATGATAGATGAACTGGTAAACTTTCAAATTGATGTAACCAAATTGGATTATTCTTCTGTAGAATGCCAAAAAGTTTAGACTGTTTAACTGCAAGCTTTCTCTTATATATATTGTTTATCATTCCACACAATATGGAAATGTGCAAAATGTAAAGTGAAATTTAGGGAGATAAGGGCCCGGAAAATGTTGAGACTACTGAAGCTGCTTCATCTTGAAGTTGAGAAGTAAGGCCAGTTTGAGCAAACAGCCTTTGCCTCTGGACCTTCCTGGCTTCCTTTGTGAAGGATATCCCTTGAGTTGCAGAACTGATGCTGTTAGTTCCCAACTGCTGCATACCCATAGAAAGCCTCCTATTTAAAGGGACCGCATTGCTGAAACCTCCATTCAAGCTCCTGTTTGAAAGACGTCTACTACTGCTGCCTGGCATCAGCCCATTCAAACTTTCTTGATCTGCTACTCCCTGACTTGGCACCTTCTTCTTTTCCTGAGAGGTCAAACCCATTTCTCAGAGAATAAAAAGGAACACAAAGCTGCTGTTGTATTAAGCAAAAAAATATAAAGAACATAAGCCATTGTTGGTTGTGGTATTTTAGTTTACATTCTAACTTTAACAAGAGGAATGTTATTTATGGTGTCTGATATGTCTTACTCTTTCTCTATGCTTCTCCCGATCTTTCTCTTGTCTTAGTATGTTATACTCTTCCAGTAGTGCCAGCAGAGGTACCTGCATAAAAGTCCATTGAATTGTTTTATTGCAATGGAACTCCACAATCTAGGAAGAAGTGCACAATAGATATTTTGCCTTTGATGTCTTGGGCATATGGCCCAGATACTTGGTATAATGCAGGTGGTTAAACAATAACTACGAGGATAGTGACAAGCAGCAAATTAAACTTACGTCATCGTACAGGAATGGTTTCTTTCTTTCTTCTTCCCAATTCTTAGTCTTTGCTATCAATGATGACACCAAGGCTGCATAATCAATTGGTGCACTGTTCAGTAAGTATGACCAACATATCTTTAGGATTGAAGTCAAAGGCTATGTTCTACTGCAAGGTAGAATGTCATAAAGCAGTTTACCACAAACATGATTTATCAACCACTCTGCCCCGTGATTTAGAACTCTTGTCAAATGTCTACTTGATTAATAACTTGGCATAAAGTCTATGCTTAGCTCCTGAAATCAACTCTAGCGTTTTGACACGATTAACTAATATGCAATTGGCTATCTGTGGGGGTTCCTGCAAGCTGAGTAACTTTGGTATCTTACCTGGAATTTTGTTGACCATTATTCGTGCACGTTCTGCACGTCTCAGATTTATATGAGCACCTCTGCTAACTGAATATCGATTTTCATCCTGGATATGTGTATCAAACAGGAAACTATATGTAGATATGCAAAATATTAGAAATGATGAGATCATGTATATCAATGAGTTTGGATGCTAACCCGGCTGTATTCTTCTAGCCAGCGCTCCTCATCACGAGCTGACATCCACCTTCCGACTTTTTCCATTATTTCCCTTCTGCTAGAGGCTTCCTCTTTTGCTCTTGATATCTGTCCATCCATGCTTATGAGGAGATCAGTGTGGTCAATCTCCCCTTTTTTAATGCTTCAGTCAGTTCCCGGGCTAATATGGGAAACAAGGACAATGCTTGATGAATCTAATGAAAGACAAGTTCAGGAACCCTACCTGAATTTATGAGGTTTATTATATTGTCCATTTCTGATTGTGATGGGATTTCCATGTGGGACCCGTTGCATATCTCTTCCAGCTCATTCTTTTTCTTGACAAAAAGCTCTTCCATCTTGATTGATTTCAACTGATCCAGTCTCTTGACTTCAGCTTCCACCTTGGAAGAATTCCCATAATTGTTATCTCCCTGTAAATTCTGGCAATGGTTATGTGCATAATTATACATTACTAACCTGCTGGATTAAATTTAGGGCAAGACTTCCAGGATCTGACACTTCAGCTGACAAAAGAGACAATAAAACAATGATGTGGGAAAACTGTTGACGATCTTCATACGGTGTGCCCATAAGATTCCACAAGTTTGTCAATGCTTTTCCAAGATGTTGAAGCTGCAGATTCACAGAAGTTAAAATAAGCTAGCCTTTTGCTGCTCCGGTAATCCATTATAAAATGAATAAGATGATAGAAACAGGAGAAACATGAGTACCCAAAATTGTGTCCCTTTATGAATATATCATGATGTTGTTACTTCCATTAGTCATTTCATGGCTGCATGACATTGTTTACCTTTTTGTTTTCACATATCAGCAAGTAACACACAGCAACTGTGCATTATTCATTGCTGCAGACAAGGTAAAAGAGCCTGACAATAAGGTTTGCAAAATAAAAGAGTGGCACAACACCAGTAATCATTGTCACCTTCTCTAGTCGCATTTGTTTTTCCTCTTTGAGAGACTCCACAGTGCTGTTGAGCTTAACTAAGATGCCATCACTTATGTTTCTGGATATTCCACACAATTCATTCAAACTTGGAT
Source organism: Bruguiera parviflora (assembly GCA_019804595.1). Taxonomy (NCBI): domain Eukaryota; kingdom Viridiplantae; phylum Streptophyta; class Magnoliopsida; order Malpighiales; family Rhizophoraceae; genus Bruguiera; species Bruguiera parviflora. Next base: position 585,191 of record CM034059.1, read on the forward strand.
GAACCTTTGTTATGATCATAGATGATTCCATTCCTAATGTTGCAGACATATTCTTGATTGCATTTATGTATATCTCCAGTTGCTGGAGCCTGTCATTCTTTGAAGTCAGCAAAAGGTAAAAGATAAGTTTTGTACCTTTCCAACTGATTTGCAAATATCTTCACTACTGTTTAATCACTTTTGTTACCTTCTCACCGCGGAGTCTTTGTAGCTCAATCTGATATTCCTCTAATTTCTTCAATGAAAGATCATTCTCATTAATTATCACACTGGTTATCGAATCATCATAAACTGATTGACCGGCAATTTCTGCAGTGATTTTTTGAATTTGCCCCTGCACCGCTCGAAACTGATTCACTCTTTCCTCCTTTCTCAGCCGCATTTCTCGTAAAGCTGGAGTGATTGCATCTAGCTGCTCCATCAGCGTTCCTGACTTTTTCTCTGGCTGCACAGTTAACAATTGTAATAAGCTCAAGCAAGTCGCGGTGAGCATAGCATTATCAGCATGGCAGAATTCAATGAGCAAATCAAGAGTTCTTTTGGTTTGTTTCAAAACCTTCTAGTAAAGACAATTGTTTGACTTAGCCAACCCAAATCGCTAATACTGCAAACTTTCTAGGACTAAATGTGCAAGCATGGTTTTTTTTGTTTCCTTTTTAGGGATTGAGCTGGCAAGCATGAATTTTGTGGGGAGCTCATAATTCTTGTTCAAACTGTCTAATTGCTTCCTTACTGCTTGATTCATCTTTACTTTTATGCCTATCTTTCTAATTGAAGAAGAGATAGATGGGCAAAGCACCCGTCCAGGTAGAGATCGTTCGCCAAGGGATAACAGAAGATGTGTGAATTCAGCTTCGGATTCTGCCAATTCTTGATGTAGGCGAGCTCTCGACATATTGGCACTGTCAACTTTCCTTCTATAAACCTCCAAGCACTCCTGTTCCAAAGCCAGTAAAACTTTCTCTCTCGCGAACTGGTCTTCTCCAACTTCATCCCAGATCATCTGTTTCAGATCAAGAAGAAAGAGAACAGAATCAGAACAAATGAAGTTCACGCGTAATTTATATAACCATTATCCTGAAGACACTCTTGCCTGCAATTCCTGGAGCAGATATCCACATGATGTTTCCAGTAATGCAGAGCTACGCGTTGCAATGGGCGCTTGGAAGGATCCCATTTGATGGCCCCCTTAGTTTGTCTGAAACTTGGGATGACACTTGGAGTAGCAAAGTGTGGCACTGCACGTGAAAATGAATCTCAAAGCTTTGGGCTGAATTCCTTTCTAAGCAGAGCAGGATATTGAGCCACAGAGAGAGAGAGAAAGAGAGATAGAATGATGGCTAGGAACTTTAGGTGGGAGTGTTTGCTTAAAAGACAAGGATACAGAGGTTGGTAATGCTGAAGCTTTGGGTTCAAGGATCGGCTAGTCCTACGAGGCACGGATCCGCAGGCTCTGCCCCGTTCAAACTTTAAGAAGATCAAAGTTCCTCTTCAAATGTACACCAAGTTTCCTATTAACTTAAACTTATTTGGAACCATACCATAGTCTAATTTTACTTCAATCCTAAGCATTCTCTGCAAGGTGCAATTTAATGCTTAGAGTTGTATACTTTTTTCTTCAGTTGATGAAAAGCTGCAAAAGGAATGGTAATAACACTTGCTCCAAACAACTCTGCCCGAAAATATTTGCTTTTACGGTGGCCCATGATTATTGGCACGGAATCAAGCTCTCGTGTGTAGTTCAATGATTATAATTTTTCTTTTCAATACTTCTATTTGATTTGTGCTCGTTTTGGTGACTATTTAGCCTCATATTCGATAAAGATTCGGCGAAGTTATATAAAGTATTCAATTTTGTAAATTCGTATCTTGTGAATATCATGGTTATTCATTATATATGTTTAAATTTTTCAATATATAGTTATTAATAAAATTATAAATATACATATTTAATGATTATAATAATATAATAATAAAACTCATAAAAAGATTTGCAATTCAACAGAACCAGCCTGTGGCACTCTCATTGCATCTGAGTAGCGGTAAGATTCTGATTTACCAACTTAGTGGGGTTTTATCTGACCTCCTTGGCTACGTGTTGTACTTTCATTAATAGCATCGTGATGATGAAACTCTGGGATTAGGTACCGAATCACTTGCAATGCAGAACCTTCCGCACCTCGTTTGCCTTTTCAACAATTAACTTTTTTTTCCCTTTTTTCTGTTGGGGGGCCTAAATGAGATTAAATCCCTATTCTGCGGGGTAAGCAGTCTTTTTCTGGCCTTCTAGCACCACTGAAGGAAAAAGAAAAAAAAAAAAAACCACAAATTTTTGGTAACAGAACATGGTATAAAGAAGTATAAGAAAACTTGAGCATGTGATTTTCCCCTATTTCGCATCTGCTATCCTTTCTGCTACATAGACAAAGAAGAAATCAAGAATACGCGCGATCTGCACAGGCATTGCGTGTTAAGGTTGGCTTATCTTTCTCCACTTTTGCTCTACCAGACGAAGCTTGTAACTTATAGTTATAATAATTAATAAATAAATAAATAAAGAGAGTCCAGCAACCGAGCCCCGCACCCCCTCCCCAAGCCTCAAAAATCAAAATGACGATAATTCGGCATCCACATTTTTGTTTTTTCTTTTTTGGTTGAACAAGTGAAAAATGATATTTTACGGGGAGTATATTAATCATTATACTCATAAATCAAAGTCAAATTTTATTTTTTTTAATTAATTTTTTTTATATAAAACAAATTAATCACTCAAAATGCGTGTTTTTTAGACAATTAAACGTTAGATGTTACCCTGCAAACATTGGAAGTCTAATCCATAACAAAGTTTTGCCACCTAGATCAGGCCCCCACGAGAAAACCAGAACTTGGGCCTCAAGGCCCAACATTCAGAGTTCAGACACCAAAGTGAAAAAGAAAGTAATATTGGGCCTTGAACTTTAAGAGTTGTCTTGTTTCTTACTTTCACTCGGATAGAGACACGTTTCGGCTCACGCGACGAATAAAAGACTCGCGTGAAAGGCCCGCCCACCACACGACGACGCTCCGTCATAAGCGAACGTTTGCCGTTAGGAGCGAACCAATAATCCCATATCGTTCGGTTACGCCAAGTTATAAACAGCGATAGAAGCGTTGAGCAAACGATGAACGATACGAAGAAGATTAGCATGGCCACAAATCGTAAAGGTCCAATTTTTTTCCCATTTTCGTGCTAAAAATTTTCATACTGAATCTAAGTTCAGAGGGACTCAGTCGACTGATGGGGTTCTCTCTTTTTGGTCATCTGGGGTTCAGCAATCATCAGGTGAGCAAAGACTTTGGCTTCTATCGAATTTAGGTGAGCAAAGACTTTGGCTTCTATCTAATTTTTGGTTGGATTTTTGAATAATTTAGTTACTATTATGATGTTTATTATTATGAAGTTTGTGATGCCAGAATGTTCTGAGTTTTTTTTTTTTTTTTAATAAATTTTTTAATGCATATCAGAAGCTACCAAAGCAAGATTCATTAGAGGGCCAATATTTACTTGGGTTCTTTGGTGAAAGGATGAATCCAAGTAGCATTATTTAGCTATTTTGGTTGTTTGCGGGAGCCTCTTAGGTGTGGTAAGTTTCGACGATTACTGTGTATTGCCAAAGTCCTGCGTAATGCTTAGATAGAGCTGTATTTGTAGGAGTCTTACATGAATAGATACATGTGCTTTCACAGATATTCATACCTTGGGTTCAAAGAGATAGTGCATGTGGAAGCTGCGTTGGTGAGGACTTGAAATTATTGACAGTTTGTTTCTGATGTTTATGTTTTGTCTCTTGCATACTTTAATTTAAGTTCTCGTGCATGAATTTTTGGAAAATCTGATTGTCTAAGCTTTCCACATATTTTTATTATGAATGTTGTCCTGGAACTGTCTATTCGCCATGAACCATCCATTTCACCGCAATCCAACCACTGTATGTATGCATTGCTGATAACTTTATATACAGTTATAGCAAATTGCCCGCCCATGTTCCTGAGTTCACTTGTATTCTCTGCGTGTTGGTATTCCATCTTTGCTTTTCTGTTAGTGTTATATTTTGTTATCCTGCATCCAGAAAGCAAAGAAAGTGTTGATTTTCCCCCCACCTCCACTCCCCAACTCCACCCCTTTTTCTGCCGCTTGAAATTTTGGAAGATACATGGATGCTATTCAGAGGAGAACTGTATTGTTGCATTAAATTTGGCCAGGGCAATTGTTATTGAGACTTCTGGTGCTTATTTTTAGAACCTTTAAATTTTTGAGATCAATGTTGTAGCCTTCTCTCTGAGAGAATTCCCAACACACCGACACATCTCTTCCTGACAGTGATGAGTTTTATATTAGGTTGCTAGGATAGTGCTGCCACAATAGGCGAGCTGTTTAGCAGACAAAGCTTTGACAGCTTTGCCAGGGTGGTGGAGGCTGCTGTTTTTGCATATCCTCTGCTCCCTGAATCCAAGCTTCACTGATCATATGGGACTTGACTTAGCCAAACCAAATTGCTAATATGGTGAACTTTCTAGGATTAAATGTGCAAGCATGATTTTCTTTTTTTTTATTATTTTTTGGGTGGAGCTCGCAAGCATGAATATTATTAGGAGTTCATAGTCCATGTTTATGCCATCTGAATGCCTCCTGAATGCTTGGTTCATCTTTTACTTTTATGCCTATCCTACTAACTGAAGCAGAGATAGATGGATAAAACACCTGTCCAGGTAGAGATCATTCACCGAGGGACAATAAAAGATGGGTAAATTAAGCTTCTGATTCTGCCAACTCTTGATGAAGGCGAGCTCTAGGTATATTTGCACTGTCAACTTTCCTTCGATATGTCTCCGAGCACACCTGTTCCAAAGCCAGTAAAATTCTCTCTCACAAACTCTCTTCTCCAACCTTATCCCTGATCATCTGTTTCAGATCAAGAAGAAAGAGAACAGAATCAGAACAAATGAAGTTCATGCATAATTTATATGGCCATTATCTGGAATACCCTCTTGCCTGCAATTCCTGAAGCAGATATTCACGTGATGTTTCCAGTAATGCAGAGCTATGCATTGCAAAGGGGAATTTGGAAGGGACCCATTTGATGGCCCCTTTAGTTTGAAACTTGGAGTGACACTAGATTGTGGCAACTGTACATGTCAAAGTGGAATCTCGAAACATTGGGCCAAATTCATTTCTAAGCAGTAGGATATTGAGTCACAGAGAAAGAGAGAGAGAGAATGATGGCTACTAAGTTTAGCTGGGAGTGTTTGCTTCAAAGGGAAGGATACAGCTTTTGGTAACGCTGAAGCTTCGGATTCATGGATCTGCCAGTCCTACGAGGCATCGATCCTCAGGTTCTACCTCGTTCAAACTCTGAGAAGATCAAAATTCCTCTTCAAATATACCACCAGGTTACCTGTTAACTTAAACTTATTTGAAAGTATACAATTTCTTATTGTACTTCAATCCTAAGCAATCTCTGCAAGGTGCACTTTAAAGCTCAGTGTTGTCAACTTGTTCTTTAGCTGATGAAAAGCTGCGAAGGAATGTTAATAGCACTATGTCCTAGCAACCCCATTTGACAGTAAAGAATGAAGTCCCCCATATATATTTCAATGATATTTTTCATTTCAACATTTCTAATTGATATGTGTACGTATTGATGACCATTCAGATACATTTTCGAAATAAAGATTAGCAATTCAGCCGAGCTGCCTGTCAGCACGCTTATTGGTTCTCAAAGCAGATTAGGCTCTGATTTACCAACTTCTTGTGTTTTTTTTTTTTTTTTTAAATTAATCTGTCCTAATTTTCGAGTTTTACTTTCATTAACAACGTGATGATGTGACTCCAGGATTTAGGCACTGAGTCACTTTCAACGTAAACTCTCCAACTCGTTCACTCTCTTCAAAACTAAATTTTTCTGTTGGAAGCCTCAATGAGATAAATCCCAATTCTACGGGTAAGCGGTCTTTTTCTCCCCTTCTAGCACCATTTGAGAGAGGAAAAAAAAAAAAGAATTGCAAATTTTAAGGAAATTTGAGCATGTGATTTCCTTAAGAAGGCAAGAACACATGCGATCTGAACGGGCATTGCGCGTTAAGGTTGTCTGTTTTGTCTCCACTTCAGCTGTGCCAGACGAAAGAAACCTGTAAACTTTGGGGATAAAAAGGTGGTCCGGCTACTGAGCGCTTTCCCCCAAAAATCAAAATGCGGATAATTGGGCAGTCAACCACACTGATTTCGGAGAGCTAAAAGTTAGATATGACCTCAAACAATGGAAGTCTAATCCATAACAAAACAAACGAGATTTTGTCAACTTAGATGAGGACCCACGAGAAAACCGAAAAACAATGGGCCTAAGGACCCAACATATTCACTTTAGAACCCCCAAGAGATCATGTTAAATCGGGCTTTGAATATTCGTCTCGTTTCTTAGTTTTCTCTCAGACAGAGCTCACGTGACGAATGAAAGACTCGCTTGCATGGCCAACCCACGAGACGACGACGGATTGTCAAAAATGACTTTTGTCCCACATCGTTTGGATACTCAAAGTTCAGACTAGCTATAATGAAGCGTCTTTCAGCACTTGGCGTCCCTTCGGGGACATCCGATAAAATTGGAACGATACAGAGAAGATTAGCATGGCCCCTGCGCAAGGATGACACGCACAAATCGAGAAATGGTCCAAATTTTTTTCCGATTTTTCTGCTTAATAATTTCATATGAAATCTCAGTTCGGAGAGACTCTTTTCTTGATATTTCTCCTGAAATTCCGTCATTTTCTATTTTTCCTCGATTTTTGTCTCCTGAAACTCAGTCAGCAGATGGGGTTCTTTCCTTTTCGCCATGTTCATCGATCATTAGGTGAGCAATGATCGAAATTTTTTGTGGTTTTTTGAATAATTTAGTTTATATATATATATATATATCATGTAGTTTGTGATGCCAGAATATTCTGAGTTTTTTTTTTTTTTTTTTTATCTAATGCATATCAGAAGCTACCAATGCAAGATTCATTAAAGGGCCAATATTTACTTGGCTGCTTTACTGAAGGATGAATCCAAGTAACATTATTTAGCTATTTTGGTTGTTTACAGGAGCCTCTTAGGTTCGTTTAGTTTTGGCAATTACTGTGTATTGCCAAAGTATTGTGTTTGTGGCAGACTTACATGAATAGACAAATATGTTTTCATAGACATTCACATGTTGGGTTTCCAGAGATGGCGCATGCGAAATTATTTTTGTTCTGTCTATGACGCTCATGTTTTTGTCGATTGCATACTTTAATTTCAGTTATTGTCCGTGCATTTTGGAAAAATCTGATTGCCTACACCCTCCAGATTTTTCACTTAATGAATGTCTTCCTAGAAGTATGTCTATTACTTTTACTGACCTGTGTATATTTTGTATGCATTGCTGATAACTTTATAAACTACCGCAGTTGTAGACCTGCCCATGTCCCCTGAGTTCGTTCATGATGCTCCGCGTTTTGGGGTTCCATCTTTGCTTTTATTTTGGTGTTTTACTTGGTGATCCTGCATCATGTAAGTAAGGACAACTTTGATTTTCGTCCATTTTGGCCCCTTCAAATTTGGGAAGATATGGATGCCTTCCAGAATAAAACAGCATTGATGCATTAAATTTGGTGGGGGCAATTGTTATCAAGAATTTTGGTGCTTATTTTTAGAGCCTTAAAATTTTTGAGATCAATGTGCGGCCTTCTCTCTGAGGGAATTCCTGGCACCACTAAACATCTCCTCCCCACCGATGATAAGTTTCGTATTAGGTTGCTAGAATGGTACTGCCACAAAGTGCTATCATTTGCTGGGCGGCTCCACAGACACAGCCTTGGGAGCTTTCTCAGTGTGGTGGATGCTGCTGTGCTTGAATACCCTCTGCTCCCTGCATTGAAGCTCCATGGATCACCTGGGAAATGGGTGAGGACAATGCAAATATTTGCTGTGGAATGCTGACTCGAGTTAGGTTGCACATACCTATATGAAATCTAGAGAGACCAAGAGAGTCTGCCTGTGTCCTACTGCAACACTGAAGCCACTCTTCTTTTGACAAATCCTTTGTCCGCAAGATTCATCTATGAACTCTTTTCTGTGCCATGCCAAGATTTTCAATGGAGATGTGACTGTGCTCATGGGCTAAGATTCTCTTGAATTGCCAGCACAGTGCAACCAAGTGCTCTTTCTCTTCCTGATTCTTTGTAATTTTTGATCCAGGAGGATATTAGTTTCCTTGGGAAGTACCTTGTTTCTCAACAATTTAGTTTGTTTTGCCTGTGCAAAGAGATCAAAACTGTCTATAGAAGACACTAGATTAAACCTTAGTAGTAAGCATGCTACTTCCTTTTAAACTTACTGTATTGGTGTTTGCGAATGCAGAAATTGATTACAAAATTTCTCACCAACGTTGCAATTCATTTGCGGTAAGGTGGCACCGTTCAACTACTGAACTTTGCTCTTTGTCTAAAACATGAGACTGTAGTCTCACTAGGATAAATGAAAGTAGAAAAGGAAAGTGAGGGATTTGTGCACAACTAGAATGTGAGATGAATATAGGACGGCCCTTGAACCTGTCCTGCTTCTGCCTGCTGTGTTTCTTGGTTATCCAACTGCTAATAAAGAAGGCTATAAGAAGGCATGTCTTCAATCTGTAGGACATGGTCCATTAGAAGTTCTCTCTCCACCTGAGCCCGAGTTGATTTCAGAACATCCTGCAAATGGGTTGATTTTTTTATCACTATTCTTGTTCTTCTTACAGAGAAAAATAATGGAAGATAGCCTCTAGTATTATCAACAACAAACAACAATAACAGCAATAACAATAGCAAAACCGTATTTCCAATTTTAATTAAGATTGGATAAATGAAATTTTTTTCGTCATTCAGTTCTCTTATGAACTGAGTTTGATGTGAAGTGTGATATCTTTTACAATCAAGCAAAACACAAAATTCAGTTAAAAGAATTAAGCATCTGAACTCCAGACACAGCACCGGATCCAGGCTCCGCCGAAAGTGATCTTTGGCCGGATTAGCATGCTTCACACTGACCTCAGCAGTGAAAACTCATTCATTCATCTAAGATGTTCAAATAACCATCAGCATGAACACGAATAGAATGGAGCAGAAAGGATTCTTACATTAAACTCCATGTACGTTGCATTTCTCTCTAGCCATTGCTTGTCCATGACCATAAAAGCCACGCAATAGAGCAAGTCAAAGGCCCATTGATTTTCTGAGAACATAATGGGGGTCTTACTTAGCTGAAAGGCATATTTCAAACTCTAGATAATTCCAAATTTGAGGTCATTTTACTGAAGTCAAGTAGAGGTGATACTTGTCCTTCATTTTAAGGTTAGAAAGAAGCCTCTATCTCTATATGTGTACATGGTTCCTTGGAATATTGCAAAAGTGCTTGAATTTTCTTTCTAGTGGAAAATGACTTAAATTTGCACTGTCACAGTTGTTTTCTCTTACCTGACAACATCTGAATAAAAACTGGTCTGACAAATTTCTTTGGTTTTGCTGCATGAAAATTAGCTAGGCCAAGTTTAGCAACATGCTTACAAGAAAAATAACAAAATTTGGTACAAAGTAAATAGTGGCCTTGTTCTTTCCAGGTATCCTAGGAGAATGGAATGGAAAAACCTCTAGACCTTAGGCCAAATTTAGCAATATGCTTATAAGAAAATTAACAATTTGGGCCAAATAAAAAAAATAATTAAAAAAATAAAATAATATATATATATATATATATATATATATAGTTGGCTTGTTCTATCCAGGTACCATAGGAGAATGAAATGACAAAATCTCTAGATCTCGGTGCTTAAAGGAAAGATTAATAATGGAAATAGAGCACACAAATTCTCAAAATAGTGGGAAAAATGTTTTCATTTCACACTCACAGGCTTCAAGATCAAGCATTTGCATTATCATGAATGTAACATTTACACCAGCAACAGCAAATGGATATTCCCATTCTGATCGTTTTCCTCCCTGCTTTTTTAGTAAATGCTGGAACGATGTCTGCAGTTCATGGACAAGATGGATGCAAAACATCAGAGAATGCAGGTGAAGTTCAAGATTTATTTATTTGACCAATCATTCCAGCAAAGATTGAGACTATACTGAGAATGTCTTGGCAAAGAACAAAAGGTTCTCCAAAGAAATGAATCCAGCTCCCCTGTTTATCAGGAAAAGAAATATATCCAGATGAATAGTGGAACAATGCCAAGTATGCTGGAGGAACAGTTAAAGCAATAAAAACAACCTGAAGTCAGTTGATGGATCTTTTCCCTGCCATCCCATTTCTTTCCATTGATCGGATATCAAGCCATGAAGCTCCTGATCAGGATATGTTGCCGACCATAGTGCTCTCAAAGCTTCCTGTCTTCAGAAAATTGTTTATCAATTGCATAAGAGACAAAAATCCATCCACAAAATATGAATGTGCGAGAGAGAGTTCACTTTGTTTCAAGGGTTCGTTTGTTGACTCCATGCACTTGTGTAAATTTTTAAGTCTATGAACTGACGACTGCAAAGTATAATTGGCCATCTCAACATAAAACCACACCTGGTGATCGGGCCTGGAAGAATCAAAATGAATACTCATTCGGCCCTTCAAACTTTTCAATCTCTCTTCCTGCAATATTTAGAGGTTATCTACCACACACACACACAACAATGACAGAGATAAAACTATTACTTGGCTAGAATAAGTTTTGAATGAACAATGTGGCATTATGCCCATGGAAAGGAATATCTGATTTCAAATTTGTCTTAGAGCCCCCCTAAGTACTAAAATGTGTATATTGGACCGAGCCTAATGAACCATGAGAAGCAGTAATTACTAAAAAGCTTAGTTTGTTAACAGGAGTAATCCATATGTGCAAAAAACATAGTCTCCATTCATCAAGAAGCTCGGTTGGGATAATCGATCGACCGATCAAATGAAACACTGAAGCAGCTTCTTTTTATTATTATTATTTTTTAATTTTATTTAAAGCTCTTCTACAATAGAACATCAATTAATCAAAATGAAAGCAGCAATGACAAATAAAGTAGTGTATGGCATCCTCCTTTTTCCGCCCTTATGCTAAATGTAGGTGTTGTTGTACTTGCCTGCAGAGGTGTCAAGTTCATGTAGACCTGTCCACAAGTTCCCTTTCGCTTGAAGCATATGCAAGTTAGGCCTCTGCCAATCCAAGCAGGCGGTCCACAGGTTGTATCATCTGCACACATCCATTAAGGTTGTTGTTCTCAAAGTCTCAACGACAAGGTCAATCACTTGAGCAACCATTTACAGAGAAAAAAATATCTTTGCCACAGAAAATTACACATAAAGCAAGCAGACCAAAGCAGGAAGATCTTCAGCCACCTGGTTTAATGGGCATATCAAAGCATTTCAAGTCGCGAAAATGTGACAAATTTTATTTATTTATTTATTTTAAAAACAAGCAATTTACTCTCAAAGAACCCCCACGAAAATGAAGCTCAGGTGGTCCTGAGACCAACATAAATCAGCCAATTTCAACTGCTGAATTGCTGAAACTAACAAGCGAACTTAGTCGCGAGGCTTGCGGGGACCACCGACAAGTCGGCTCGAGATAGCTGTCCCGTACAATACGAGAGGAGTGCCTCTATTCTATAGAATTTCTAGTTTTGTGTCTGGATGTCGGGCGAAGGAGTCTCGCTTGAGAGTGTCGTCATCCAACCGGACAAACAAAAAAGCAAGCGGGTGTAGACACGCGCTAAGCTGGAAATCTGCAGACCACAGGTCCTACAACGTGAGCAACTTATGGCAATCCATGTGAGCAATTGATCCAATGGGGTCGGCATATCTCCCCACGCGCCTATCCGGGGTCGTGATGCGAATTAAAAAGCAAACCCAGCCCCGATTCTTGGATTATGTTGGCCCTAAAATTAAGTGCTATTTAAGCGGAGGGCCGAAGGCCCAGACAAAGACTCGTTTTTTTAAATCCCCCCTTATCATCTATCAGGCAAATTAATCGGCTTTTTAATTTCTATTATTTGACGTTAAAAAAAAAAGTACATCACAAATACTTATTACTATATTTATAAATTAAAATTAAAAATTATTTATTAATATTTTTATTTAATTGTATTTATAAATCTACTGCTTAAATACATTAATTTTGAATAAAATTTTACTGCACTCGAATTATAGTGATGGGTGAATCAAAAACTCAACATCTATACTTCAATCAAATCCTTCGAATTCACTTTTGGCAAAGATACCCTAACATATTTTAGTGGGAGAGAGTGACGGAGCAAGGATTCAAATTTATCTCAACTACGTGGAACGCACGTTAAATCACCATTCAAATTCTCGCCTCAAATGGTAGTTGGCTTTTTTAATTAGAATCCCGTTTCATGGTACGGAAATTTTGAAGTGAAATGGACATAAATTTATATGGTATTATTATATCCATCCGTGCACATTTGTAATCTTATGATTAATTACGATTATATATAAAAAAATTTAAAATTTTTTACTAATAATTATAATATTATAATATAAAATGTAATGTGCAACATTTTCATTTTAATCGTATAGTCTTAGGTTTAATTACAAAATATATAATCAATTATCACGTTATTGCAATTAAAATGTTATGTGACATTTTATATGTAATTTTGATAGTTCATTTCAATCGATTTAACCTATTTTGCTTGGATATAAATTGAGTTTACTAATCTTTGTTTCTAAAAATGGAGTCAGTTTCACATTGATCTGCCCCTCACGTCACACAATAGCAAGGCCTTTTAAGTTCAAAAATGTTTTGACGTTCCAAGCTAGCTTCAATCGCAATGTTTGATTTAGTTAGGACAATATTATTTTTATTAATAATTTTTACATTGTTTTCTGACATAAAAGTCTACAAAAACACACGCACACACGCACACACAGACAGGCACCTAGGCCCGGACAGTCTCAGACACAGGAACGATCACCAAGCAGCAAAACACGGATCTTTCACATGACCTCTTTTGTTTATTTATTTATTATTTTTTGAAGAACAAAGCCAGAAAGAATCTTATTTTTTCTTAGTTGGTCAGAAAAAAAAAAAAAAAACCTCAAATGCCATAAGGAGAATGGAATTCAATAAAATGCCTGGATTTCAGAAAAAAAAAGGAAGACCAACATGTTAATCAAATCTTGCATTGAGATTACCTAGGTATAAAACCACAACAGAGAGAGAGAGAGAGAGACAGAGAGAGGGGGGGTGGAAACCTGAAGAAGCAGAGCCATGGACGGCGCACCGGTTGATGGGAGTGTGAGGAGAGAGAGTGCGGACCGCCAAGAAGTTCCCTTGACTCCTAACCGCGCCCATTTCTATGTTACTTTTACTTTGAATTTATCTCAACTTGCAGTTTGCTTGCTTAGACACCCAACAATAATCGATTTCCTAGAGGGAGAGAGAGAGAGAGAGAGATAGAGAGAGAGAGAGAGGCAGACAGATTAATATTCTTTGTTTCTTTCTTATTCTCAAGCTCCTGAGCGAGTAGCGGTGGGGAGGGGGGGGCTAACTGCTAATGTTACAGTGTGCGTTGAAGCGACAAGAATATCCCTTTCATTATCTTTTTTTTTTTTAAATAATAACAATAAACAAATACTATAAAAATATTAATCACGTTATTTAAATATTATAAAAGCCATTCTTTTTTAATGGCCTTTTTGTACATTCACTAACTATAATTATTAAATTGAGAACTCAATAACATATTTTTGCCTCAATTCTATGTATTTCGGGGAGACAGACGCTACCAAAAGAAATTTGACTAAATATTTAGAGATGACGTGGACTAATTATTAGACTCCCAAGTGGGATGGTGTCTCTTTCATTACTCAACTCTACGGATGACCCCCCCCCCCAGAAAAAAAAATGTTGGCACTCTCTTCAGTCTTGAATTTATGATTGGCCTATTGCTCTATTGGGCCGCCAGCATTTTATTTTCGGGAAACCTTGTGAGATTAAGTGTCACGAGACCAATGATTTTAAGGTTGACAGATTTTCAAATCAATTAATCTTCTCTTAAACTATCAGAGGCCATTTCATTTGTCTCGACATTATCGCCTAAACACGGTTAGCTGCCGCTTCCCCACCCTTCCTCTCTTCTCTCAATCCTTTACCAGCAATTTTTCTTCTTCTTTTTCTTCTTCTTTTTTTTTTTTAACTTATTTTCAGATCTGAAGGTATTTTAAGTTTCTAATTATTTTTTTTCTTATTTTGATAAACAGGTTTGATATGTGTTTATATCAATATAGATTTAGATATCTCCTCGATAGTCGGTGTCTCTCTTCTTATGAGAGTTTATTTGTTCTTTCTTTTTAAAAGTTTTTATATTGATTATCACATCTCTCTCTCTCTCTCTCTCTCTCTGTTGAGAATTTGATCCTTTTTTTTTTTTCCGGAAAGGTTGTCGCTATCGTTTTAGTTTATGCGATTTTTTTTTTAAATATATATATGATTCTAAAACTACTAATTTGAGATGTTTATGCAATTAGTTCTTATACCGATGTTGATGCTAAGTGAGTGTGTTGTCCGATCTCCTTTTATTGCCCAACATGTGAATAATGATAGTAGTTTTAGAAGTTAAGTAATTATTTGAAATTTTGCTTGATTCTCAAATGAATGGCATATTTTTAAGTATTTATAAAAGCCGGATTAATATAATATGCATAAGTTTATGCACGGTATTACTTGTCTGCAATAGTTTTTCTAAAAAAAAAAGAAAAAGAAAAAAAAAACTCAAAAAATGCTCCGAAGAAGCTGGCCGATCTCGGCTTTTACCGCGATGTCTCCGTCCTACTCGTCGCTTGAAATGGGGCACGTACGATTTGACTGCCACGTGGCTATAAGAGAGCAATTCGGAAATAGACCAGAAAACTTTTAGGACCCTCCCCAACAAACGAACCATAGATGCCCCCACGCTGCACTCTTGGGCCTGCCCAATTGGCTTTGCCCGCTCAATGTAAAATTTCTACCGTAGGCTTACGAATAAAAAAACCTTTTTCTTATGCATCAAATTAGATGGATATGCTTGTGAGATGTATTTATGTACAAGAGGAGTCCACATGAATCAAGAACCGATTAATAGTGTCATTCAGTTTTTTTTTTTTGTTTTTTTTATATCCAAGAAAAAAAAGACATGTGGCTTAGAGCTTAGAAGTCGGGTTATTCGGTGGACAAAGCTCATCAGTCATGGGCTTGACAACAACGCTGTCCCGTCGTCTCCTGGCTGTAACTAAACCTTTTTTTTTTTTTTTTTCGGCTTGACCCGATGTAAGTAGTAGATAATAAAAAATAACATATTTTCGATTTAAGAAAGAAGGACCCGTCTGGTAGGACATGGGCCAGCGGAAACATTCGTCCTCAACAGGGCCTGACTCGACCTGAGCCAGGGTTAGCCCATTGAAAAGGTCTAATAGTGATCCGAGTTAAAAATCTTCGAACGAGCTCCTTGGGAGTCCGACAGCTTCCAGAAATTTAGATGTTTATCTGTGAATAGATTTTGTTCCTTACACTGCCAAGAATTATACGGGCAAAACTAGAGTGGTAAAAAATGAACTTGAACAGATAAATCATCTGATAAATTAGCATCAAATTGCTTTCTGGGAAATAAATGAAACAGTAGAGCCAACGTGCATCAGATCCTCATTAAGTTCTTGATGTGTACAGCGGCAACTCTTATCTTGTAATTAACTCACTACAGTGGTACCATAGATGACCGGACCAATCACTATCTATTGCTGCATTGCACGGACAATGTTGCAGTTCTTCATAATCTGAAAAGAATCCTCTTTCACGTATTCCTGAATAGTAAAATGTCATGTGAACTACGAAGCTGGAAGGAAGGGGTGTTGTCTGTAACTGTCTCTGGTCATGCCTCAAAATAATTCGGCTATGAGGGATAGATATATCAGAAATGTGCAGTCATATAAGTAAGCTCCATGATCATCTTCTCCGCCGCCACCAGTCTGTAACTTTCAATCTGTGGCTCCTGTGTACAGCAAGTTGGGCTCCTGGAAGTTTATGCTTTACCTGCCTCCACAACATGTTGACTGCATCTTCCTTCTTGGGAGGGAACTGGAATTCAAAGTGACAAGAGATGTTCTTAAGCTGTTTCCACATTGCAGTCCACCTCTCCTTTGGTAATTGTCGGAGCTGATCAACCATGTAACCAGGTTGTATGGCTTCTTTGATGGAGAAGAAAATTGAGAACTGCGAGTAATCCAGTTCATCCTCATAGGGGAGTTCGATTTGATCACTGACAATAACGGGAACACAGTGGCTTACAATGGCATCAAATAGCCGGCAAGATGAAGGAGTGTCCCCTGCAGGGGTGAGACAGAACCTCGATGAACGCATCCCTTTAGTTGACTGGTTTGTCAGAAAAACAAAAAGAAAAATGAGAAAGTTGCCACAGGAGATGATAACATTTATTTTGACAGTCTCAGCTCACAAACTAATCAGAACCAATGTTGATGAGTATGGGAGACAATTTCCTGGTCAGAGAACCAAGTTGTCTTGCTAAGAAGTAAATGGTAAAGAATGGGAAACAGCTTTTATGACTTCCATGCCACACAATAGTCCTTCCAATGTCGATAATGATTTTCGACATGAAGAAGGGGAAAATGAAAATTTAAACGCTAATTTAACCTCCTTTACTGCAACGGATCCCATACATGAAGTTCAGCCTAGCATAAAATTTTCCGGGATAAAACATATATCAAATCCAAAATAGCATAATGAGGCCTAGACAATCCCTTCGATAACAGAGGATCAAAAGCTAATATTAAAATTTGCAGAATCAGAAAACTACAATAAGAAGACACGCTCTACTTGTCATCCTACAAATAACGAGGATTAGGAAGTGCACTGGATGCAAACGGAGTAATTTTTTCAACAGTTTTGTAAACTGCAAAACATACTGCTTTTATTGTTTCTGTTGAAGGCGTGCTCCGCTCATAGTGAACATCATCATAACCAGCTAATATCTTCACCAATTTAGCACGAACTTTGCCTCCCTGCATGAAAAAGATTACTCTTACCAATCAATTTAACATCCCAATGAAGGTTTCAAATGCGAAGATCTAGTATTAGCATACATCTTTTCTGATTGTATTTCCCCGGAAGAAAAGAAGAGTGGTACGAGACTCAAATGGGTCAGGCACGTCATCATCTGTATAAGAATCCACAACATGTACGTAGGGGGAGACCACATCTTTGCTCAGAGTTGACATGGACCTAGGGTAACGGCCAAAATCTGCAACAATAAGAATAGATGCATTCACCTCCTGTCTCAGAAATCTAAAAGCATTTGGATGTGTCATGGGAATCACATGGTCTCTGCCTCCAGACCTCTGCCAGTACTTTGATTTGTACAAAAAGTCCATCACATCAACCTGAGACCAGTAGCATCCAACACTCAACCTTCAGGAAGAGGCAAACCTCAGCCAATTGTGATCAAAGAGTCAGCAGAAAGGGCTGACAAATTAGACACTCAGATAGCCATAGGGAATGAAACCCTTCCCAAATTTAACTTTAACAAAATACTAAGCAAATCATACTTCAGAATTCTACCCTTCCCATTTCCAGAGATATCTTCAGAATTACTGATACGTCTCTTGAGATCCCGAGCATGTGCTCCATGCACAGATGATTTAAACTTAGTAAAGTATGTGATTCCAATTTTGGTGAATCATATCGAGTTGCCTTGACTTTCAAGGCAGTTAAATTCATTAACAAGCCACAGCAGCTCCATCAGGTTTTGCATTATACCAACTTCTCTAATCTTCTATTATTCTTTTTAGTAGTTTCTAAACCAGCAAGCGCTTAGATAATAGATTATAAATTAACCAAACACAATCAAATACGAATTCCGAGCATAAAATTCAAAATCGAAGCAAACAGATCAAATAAAAATAAATAAATAAATAATGTAAATCAAAAGCACCTGCAGTTGGCGATCTTCTTCGGTCTCCGGATCGGTCATAACATGCCCATGCGTATTGAAACTCAAAGAGGAGAAAAACGGCACGTAGAACGCGTCGGCCATTTCCGGATCCAAAACCCTAACCGCCTCTCTCTCTTCTCCTCCTCCACCGCCGCCATCGTCCAAAAGCGACGCCATCAACCAATACTCGATGCTGTGCTGCTTCCCCACCCCCGAATTCTTCGGCCACCGCGGCAAATTCTTGGCGGTCACCGGCTCGTCCTCGCTAGCGTTGCTGCGGTGATCCATCATGCCGACGTGGAACCTCCGGGGAAGATCGTACATGTATACCTTGAGAGACGGCCCGGTTTTACAGACCGCCCGTGCACTGAGCGGTGACTCTGACTCTGGCTGTTGGAGACGGGGGAAAAAGTATGATCGAATATCAACGGTCCCGATGAAGATGGAGTAGGAGATCAGGAGAAGAAGGAAGAATGTAACGGAGAGGATTAATTTTACATACATTATTAAAGATTATATCCCACTGTCTCTGCTCCTCGTCATTGTTATGCCTTCGCCATTGCCGTCAGCCTTTTCCTTTTAGCACCCAACGACCGGACGGACGTTTTGGGTTATTTATTTTTATTTTCAAGAGAATTAAAAAAAAAGAAAGAAAAAGAAATAAAATTTAAAACAATTAAAATTTTTAAAAAGCCTTGCCTGAGTACATTAGCTTAAATTTTATTTTATTTGAATAAGTTTATTTGAACGTATTATTTTTTTATTCGAATTTATATTTATTTCGTGTCAATTATTACATTTAAAATTTTCATTTTAGTTTTATGTCTTCAAAAGAGAAGAAAAAAGAAGATTGCAAACGAGGATCCGGTTGCAAGCCGAAGGATCCGGTTCCCTGTTGCGTTCAACATCGTAGCAGCTGCGCTCTTTCGAGTTCTCAATTGATGCGGTGCCGACCCGCAATTGGAACTACAGGCACAGAGATCACTTTGCGAAGGCCTTTAGGTTCCCCCATGGCCACAAGACAAGACACAAACACTACAGAGTGGCCCAATGTGGCAACAGACAAAAGCCCACTTGGGAAAAAGGACAAGGAACTGAACACGTGGCGGCACTACGCGATTGGTGACGGGAATCTAAATGCATTGGGCTTAGGGGCTTGGCTGAGGGTACTAAGAAGGAAAATCGAGGTTCTCCTTCCTTTTTTTCTTTTTTCGTTATATTTTAAAAGAAAATTGATGGAGGAAAAAGGACAGAAATGGTCCAAATTTTACTTTAATTATACTTTTCTTGTGGTTCCTTACTCTGCAAAGAAAAGACAATTAGTATTTAACTAACTTGTTTACAACTTAGCTGATGTTTAATTGAGATACAGCATCTTACAATTAATTCATTTAGAAATAAGCATAACAAATCTCAAGATTAACTGGGGTAGAATAATTTAGATCAACCGCTTAAGCTAAAATCAATTTTTGCAATAATCAGTATTTTTTTTATCTGAAAAAAAAAAAAGAATCATATACTCTATATATATATATATATATATATATATAAAGAAAACAAAATTAGAATTCTTGCATTTTTTTCTAAAAGCAAAATTTAAAGGCTAACTGTTAGCAATCAACCTCTTTATGCCTAAATTACAAACAGAGTTACAAAATAATCAATGATGCGTTGTGCTGAATATAATCCCAATCAAAATCTTTATTTTTATTTTTTGTTAAAAATATTGCAGATAAATTGAAAAGAAAAGAAAATATATATGTGTGTGTGTGTGTGTGTTTTTTTTTTTTTTTTAAAGGAGGATCATATAAATCATGCATACATAAGAGATGTGGAGGATGGAGAAAATAGGATTTAAATTCTTATAAATTAACTATTCTAAGTAATTAGTCTTATATAACATAATTGGGCTGTAATAAACCCAGCCCAGGAAACAGTGCAGCCCAGACGAGCCCACATATATCAATGGACCAGCGCGCACCAAAATTAGGTTAGGGTTTCTATAAAACTAAGAGGAAGAGACGGGACAACAGAGAGGAGTCGCCCCCCGCTCATCCCAAAACTTCAGGCACAGAGAGAGGGAGGGAGGAGCAGCAGCGGCCATGGTTCGTCTCCATTTCATTCATCTTCTAGCTTTCAGTTTCAGTTTCTAACTATTGCTGATCAAATCTTGGTCGTTGATTTCCCAGGTGAAGTACTCGAGAGAGCCCGACAACCCCACCAAGTGTAAGTATTCTATCATTTTCCTTCCGGGCTGTCTGTTTTTTGGTTTTTTTGTTCTCCCTCTCTTTCATGCTCGGTAGTTTCCTTTTTTGGTACCTGAGTTTTTAAAGTGAATATTTGATTTGAAGTTATAAATTCTGTATGCTGATTTTCTTTTTTCTTTTTTTCTTTTTGCAGCTTGCAAGGCTAGAGGGTCTAACCTCAGGGTTCATTTCAAGGTATAATGTTGTGATCTGAAACCTATCTGATTCTTGTTATTTGCGTTTGATGATGGTGTTTAGACATTTGGTTGTTGAAGTAGCGGTGATTTTGGTCAAACCTGAAGAAAAAAAGCAGGACCTGTTACTTATATGAACTGGTCTCTCGTAAGCTTCAGGGAAATCAGTTTCATTGTTCTTGGGTGAACCTTTGCTCTTTTGTTTGTGGCTAAAAGGTTCAATAAATGATGGAACATTCAATTAAATGTATGCTGCTATCTGAGATTGTTGTCAGAATTGAATAATGTGTGTTTGCTGTTATTGGTCGTAGATCAGTTATTATGTTGGTTGGGCATCAGGGTTACTTGTTGAGTTGACATTCTCACTATAATGTTAATTTTGTGTTTTTCCTTTTTTTTTTTTTTTTATTCCGTTGACTCTGTTCCTAAAGGGCTATTTGTATATTGCACAAACAATAGATTTGAAAGTTCCATTACTTTTCCTCATTGCATTGATGAGATTATGCATGCTGATGCTAAAACCTGATGCATAAGCAGGCCTTAGTTGCCTTTTGTGAACTGGGCTCTCGTCAACTTCAGGGAAATTCCTTCCATTGTTATTGGGTGAATCTGTGTAGTTTTTGGTGACTTGAGGTTCAAAAAATGATGGGACACTTATTTTGATAATGACAATCTATTTTTCTTTGTTTGAGCTGCTTATTTTCTTTTGCTGTTGGATATTAGTCTTTAAGTGATTTCCAGTTGATTGAACCATTTTTCCTTACTGAGCATTGTTGGCAAATAGGTGTTTCTTCTTGGTTATGATTAGTCCAAATTGAGCCCGTGTCAAAGTTAACAAGCATGGCGTTTTAGCCCTTGTTGCATCTTTCAGCCTGTTGCCATTTTCCAAACATTAGCCTCTGTAGTTGACTAGTGTACCATTTAATTGGTGTATAGAACACAAGGGAGACAGCCCATGCCATAAGGAAGTTGCATTTGGCAAAGGCTAAGAGGTACTTGGAAGATGTTACTGCTCACAAGCAGGCCATACCTTTCCGGCGCTTCTGTGGTGGAGTGGGGCGTACTGCTCAGGCCAAAAACAGGCATTCTAATGGACAAGGACGTTGGCCTGTGAAATCAGCCAAGTTTATCCTGGATTTGCTTAAGAATGCAGAGAGTAATGCTGAGGTACAATTTGTATTTCAGTTTGATAGTCCATTGATTGCTTCATCATTTCTGTTACCTGACCGTCTGACTCTTTATTCTGTTTCAGGTCAAAGGTTTGGATGTTGATGCACTCTTTATATCTCACATCCAAGTTAACCAGGCTCAGAAGCAGAGGCGTCGTACCTATAGGGCTCATGGAAGAATCAATCGTATGTCTCCCGTTCTGTTCCTTTATTATCAGTTGCATGTGAACTGTTTCTGTCTGGATTGATGGAGGGTGCTTGATCTTTTGCAGCTTATATGTCCAGCCCCTGCCATATTGAATTGATTTTGTCCGAGAAGGAAGAACCTGTCCAGAAAGAGGTAAGTCATTGACTTGCTGCAAGCAAATTCATTTAAAGTATTGTTAGTTATCTTCACCTTTATCATATCTAATTTTTACCCTTGATTTTACAGCCTGAGACACAGTTGGCAACTGGTAAATCGAAGAAGTCTCAAGCCCTACGCAGCGGTGCTTCCTCTTGATTGGCAGTCGTAGTTCATCAGTCATGAGGAGTGTGCCCTCTGGTTATCGCAATGTTTTCATCTTCAGGGAATTTTGTTGGTTCTAATATAGAATGAGAAGTTTAGATGAATGGGGCAATTTGCACATGGACTTCAAACTATGTTCAGTTCATTGTTCTATGGGATTTTCTTCGGACAATTCAACTGAAGCCAATTCTTCAGTGTCCTATGTGATGTTTGTGGCAAATACTTCTTGATTATGGCTGTCCAAAACTCACCTCGGCAAAGAGTGATTCTACTTGTCACATACTGCATTCGTTAATGGTTCCCACCCCTGTTATTTTTTTTCTTAATTTCCCTTGGAATTGCACCCACTGAAAAACCAGATTATTTCCATCGTTTTTCTTACAGTTTCATATCAACCTGGATATGATTCTGCATACATTGGTGATGGTCGGCCTTGGTTAGCATGTCTCTGAGATGCAACTTGAAATAACAGCGTACGAGAGCATTTCTTGTCAGACCATGCGCATCCCTTTCTGAAAATAATGTTGCCTGATTGAGCCATAGATCCCTCACAAAGAGTAGCCAATCCAGATTATTAGAAAATTAGGCCATTCACGAAAGGCTGCATTAGTTGAAGGAGAACACCTCATGTTCTCATCAGGCTGTAGAACTGGGATGTGGTCTGGCTGTTAATAATGTTTGGATCTGATTAGCCTACTCAAGACATCGATGTATGCTCTTCGGCTTCATATTTCGCGCGGCCTTGGACTTGTCCGGAAAAACTGGAAACTGGTCGCCGGTCGGAGATCCCGTCCTGTTCAGTTATTAGAAAAAATAAAAATAAAAAATCACAATCAACACCGCCAAATTTGGATCGAATTGAGAAAACTGGAAAAAAATTATGTTTTATTGTATGACCAGTTTTGACTAAAAATACAAAAGTTATATATATACTCAATAAATTATATAATAAATAATTCTGATCATCCTCATAATTTTTTTTTTTTTAACTTTGAACTAAGAACCTTCAGACAGAAATTTAAGTTTAGCCTATTACTAATAATTATAATTTGATTCATAAATTTTGTCAAAATTATAAGTGATTATTAAAATTTGTTCAAATTTCTAATTAATTCATAATTTAAAAAAAAACTTAGAATCTAAACATTAAAATTTAAATTTAATATATAAGTAAGTCCCTTTATATGTTATTTTTGACAATAAATCTTTAATTTTAACTATTAAAAATATTTTTAGTCAAAAGTTTAATCATATTAGATATAATTATTAATAAATAAATACATTTATTACTAAATATTGATTCGACCGAACTTTTCAATTCAGGACCGGTTCGGCTTTCGAGAATCCATTTCAGAAAGAAAGAGACCCACACAACTTAACGTTCTGCGGTCCCCCCAGCTCATCTCTACGCGTGTCATGCGATCCTGCCGTTCTCTATCATCGTTACATAGGCGTAACTATTGGATCCAACGGTTGAGAGATATTATGACACAGAGTCTCATCAATTTCTCAGTCACCCCAAACAAAAAGGTCGGACCATAAGTCTCTTCTCAGTTTTCCTCCTGTTCGGACACCATCTCTGCAACTTGGTCGATCTGGGTAACAAGAAACCCTCCCATTGTCTATGTAACTGCTTGATCTTGTTTTGATTCTTACGTTGTTTGATGCGTTAGAATTTAGAACCCTGTAAATCTAATTCTGGTTTAGTTTTGCTAATCTTGTTCTTTTGTTGGATTGGATTGGATTGGATTGGATTGGATTCTATAAGTTAGATGGACTGGCAAGGTCAGAAGCTAGCCGAGCAGCTGATGCAGATACTGCTGTTGGTGTTTGCGGTGGCGGCGTTTGCTGCTGGGTATGTTCTGGCGTCCTTTCGATTGATGATGCTGATTTATGCCGGCGGGGTGGTTCTCACTAGTTTGATTACGGTCCCTAATTGGCCTTTGTTCAATCGACACCCTCTCCAGTGGTTGGACCCCAGCGAAGCCGAGAAGCATCCCAAGCCACAGCCGCAACCCGCGAATTCCAAGAGAAAATCTTCCAAGAAATAGGTCAAAATTTCAATTTGGCTGGTCTTTAAGCCTTAGAAGCCGCATGGGTTTTAAATTGATCTGCACAATGGAATGATTTCTGCTGGTGTATTGGATCTTACGCAGAAGTTATGCCTCAAAAAGTTTGAACCTTTAGACAATGAAGAGAAAAGGATTTCATTTTGGGACTCCAAATTTTTCTAGTTCTTGATAAATTGTTGGTGTTGGCTTGTTCATTTGTCTTTTTTTGTGTGCCTGCCTTACTCTATTGTGCATCATTTTTATAATTTCTGGGGAGTGATAATTATAATTTACACGTTGTTTGGTCATTATCCTTTCTGTGATCAACTGCTTGTTTAGTATGGCTGTTAAAGTATTAAGCGAAGGATTGCAATTCAAGTAATGTTTACTTTAATAGAACAGAATGACACGGTGTTGAAAAGGAACATCAGTGATTGTGGTCTTTGAAAGGGGCTTTCCTTGCATTTGAGGTAAGTGAATGTGCTGCTCCTATAGTTTCATTGCTTCATCAATTCACGGTATTAGGCTTTGTTTCTTTTGAATACAATTGTGCGGACTGTTGGGACTGGAGTACTGATAATAGAAGTCCATTGTGTTTACTAGTTGATTTTCAGCATTGGAGAATTTTGTATGTGTTGTGATTTGAGCTTCTTTTATGATAGATCCGTAATCTTCAAATCTTGGGATCAGTTACACATTAATATGAAGGTAATTTGTGAAGCCTTGTGCAAAGAATAATTCTGGGTAGAAGCTTCTTGTTTTTGGCTTCGTCTACATAGATAAGAAGGTGTACAGCATGCTATAAGAATAAATTCTTGGAGACAATGGTGTGATATGAAAGTTGGTTGCTTACTTATCCCTTCATCTACCATCAGCATTTGCAGAGTATATATTTTTTATGAACTATCCAGCAACACAAAACTGAATGGCTCTTGCAACTAAACTGTGACTTAGTATTTCTGATCATTATCATCTGATAGCAGATTAGTGCCTGATTCATACCTTGTATTATCAAATTAGGTGTGATCTATGCATTTCTGTGAAATAAATGTCTAGTTGTCATGAAACGGTGTTAGCCACATATATTGAATTACATGTTCGTGGTAGGTGGCCAAATTGTTTTCGCTATCATATTGTTATAGAACAGCCATTTATCACAGGCAATGAATTGCTCATATCACACGTTGAGATGATGCTGAGCTTCTAAACTGCTTCCTTGCGTCCCCCCATTTTTAGAGATGTAATTAGCTCTTGCAATATCTGAAAGTGCAGAAAGCTGTCTATTTTGCTAAACCCTTAGGTCCTCCAAAGTACTGCAGCGTGCTGAAGTAAACCAACAATGGAAACGTAGCATTAACATGGGGCCTAATATTTGCTCAATTTAACACATGATTTTGACCGTACAAAATGATAATATTGTGCAATAAGTCATGCACTTGTCTTTTATGGATCATCTGGTTCCGCAGGCTAGGACGACGAAGCGAAGCAGAGTCAAATCCAGTCAACGTAGAAGGGTTGTACAGCGCCAAAGTTCCAGATTAATTAAGGCACAAAGACATGATTTAAAACATGAATGAAACTATTAAATTCTAATGACTCAAATCAACAATTAAACTCGCAATTGCCCAATTTACAATTCAGGGTCCTCAACTTAACTATGCTTTTTACTTTTCACCGGGATACCAATGACCATTGCTTTGGATGTGTTTGAGCTGCAACGAGTATTAGAGGCATTGGCATTCCACCATCAAGCACGTAATAACTCATCGCTCAGGCTGGTGGTAAGGCCGCACGGATCAACTGACATAATGGATTAGCGCATGCATGAGACTTGATACATGTTAGCCTGCTCCAATCCCGATCTATATGGTACCAGTGGATTCAGTTCAACCTCAGATGAACAAGGTGGGTCAGCAAAGTAATCATTTACAATATTCTACGCGAGGACAGTCAACTCCCTACTGAGATTCATTTCTTAAAGCCTGCAAAATGGGATCATTTTCCTCATCCAATAAGTCATCGCCATCATCCAGTTCATCCAACTCATCCAATATTGATTGCTTGACTCTCTTGCGAGACTGTCTTCTGTGCTTTTTGAGCTCCAGACGAGGTTCTGCTTGCTGCACACCCATATCTCCATCCTTGTACCTGGAAAATCAATCAGGCAAATTAACATTCAGTAATTAGAAGGAATATATTTGCAAATGATAGAGCAATTGCTACTTTGCCACCATCAGAATCAATATATTTGCTTTTACTAACAATGAAAATCCACACAGATTGAAAGCTAGTTGAGTCACCCAAGTATTATATAAATAGGAAATAATGCAACTTAAGGAAATAGAAAAGTGGAAAACTATAGATGAAGCTTATGGGGGCAAATTCTGCTCCCAAAACACAATGAACATTGTTTTCCTTTACTGTGGATTAATGTTAGTAACAAGTTGCCTCCATACATCACAACATATATCCTTACCTTCACTTACATGCATGTGCTAATATCCTGCTGTTACATAACAGGCTTTGGTGCCGATTTCCTATGGATAACCGTGCAATACATTATACATCTTACAACAAGAAGCATGTACTGTGGTTAAAACCTCAATCACACTCTAATGTTTAATTAGAGCATACCTCACACTGCCCTCTCTCTTGGTTCCAAATGTTCTTAACTGAAATTCCGCCCTGATTTTGATCTCATCAAGAAGTTGCAAATACAAAGGATATCTTTCCCAGCTCCCTTGCACAACACACCCAGGCTCACCAAGATGCAAACAATCGTTAAATGAGCATTTGGCAGGTGCACCAGCACTAAGCATTATCCGAATCTGAAAAACCAACAGAATGAATGGAAAACTAAGTCAATCATACAAATGCAAACAATTCTAACATCTTTATCACCAGACAGCAACTCAAACCTCAGGAAAAGCTTGAGCAAGAGATTGAATGGTCACTTTCATCAAACTAGGCTGGTTAAACCCAGGAGTATCGGCAAGATAACCCCCTCCAGCTAAGGGAAGCAAAGAAACATTACGGGTAGTATGCTTTCCCCTGCCACTTCTAGTTGACACCTCTCCAACAGGCTGATCATCAAACCATTTGCTGCCTAGTAGCTGTCGATAGCACATAAATAGACAATATTACGGCAAAATAGAATATCGAATAGGGAATTAAAATAAAGAAATAAAACTTACCAACAAATAAATCAAAAGAAACATAGAAAAGACTAGTTTAATCAAGCAGAAGGATCGAACGCACGGAGTCAAACCAATTATCTGCTTCAGCAGGATCATGCGGATTGTTTCTCAAAACATTGATAAGACTAGATTTGCCAACTCCACTTGGACCAACGACCACTGTTGTTTGATCTCTCAAAATTGTTGCAAGATTATCAAGCCCAAGTTTCGATTGAACGCTACAAAAAATAGGACTATAACCCCACTTATGTAATCTATACTTCCATGAAGTCAATGCCTGCATTTCACCGCAAAACTGATCAACGGCACAGATTTTACCGAAAAAAGAGACCAATTCAGAGACGAATTAGAATGCTAACCTCATCATCAGTAAGCTCGGCTTTGTTCAAAGCGAGGGTCAATGGAATCCCAGTGGACTCGGCCTCCACCAGAAACCTCGTGAGAATGAACGGCTCCAGTTTGGGCTGCTCCATTGAGAAAAGCACAAGCAAATGACCCACATTCGCCACGGGCGGGTCCAAAATCTCGGAGCTCCGCTGAAACACATTCTCAATCATGCCCCTCCGGTCCACCCAATCGATGGAACCCACCAGCACCTTGTCCCCAACCAAAACTCTCCTTTTTATCTTCTTCAACACCGCCCTCACCACGCAGAGAAGTTCGATGCCGATTTTATTACCCTCGTCGGAGTTTCCAGAAGCTTCTTCCTCTCGGCGGCGGCTCTCGTGAACGATGACGCGCATGAAGTTCGCCTGCGCGGCGGCGACAGTGCCGACCGCCTGAGAGTCGTAGAGATCGGGTTTGTTGTCCGGAGAAAGGAGCGGCGCCAGAGATGAGAATTCTTTGAAGGTCTGTTTGGCTCTGAGGAGATTCTTGTTCGGTTCGGTTCTTCTGGAGACATTGTTAGGCTTCTGCTGCTGCTTGGATGCGGCGATTGGCGGGCAGCGGGTGGTGGTTATGTGGCGGAGGACACGGTGGAAGGCCGGGGTTCGGTGGAGGAAGACGGAGATCGAAGCGATTGGCATCGGTGAAAAAAATAAAAAACACGAAAACAGAGTCGAACCGGAAAGTTTCTATTTTCGATAAACATTTTTTATTGTCCTAATTTTTGATAAATATTATTTATTTACCTGTTCAGCTGTTTTTTTGAAAAACATTTTAAATTTAATTTTTAATAATTCGATAAATATTATTTATTTATGATATAAACTTTACAAACCAATTGTTTTGTTTTTTAATTTATTTTTTTTATTCTTTTCGACTCTATAAGGAATGGGCTGATTGGGCCACTTGATTTAAGAAGTCCAACAGGCCTTAGGCCACACACAAGGGCCTACCGGAGATGGTCCATGTCTTTCGTGAAAACAAGTGGGCCAGTTTTGTTCCACCGTGCGGACGCAATGGGCATTTTCTAAAATGCCTAATTAATTATAATGTAAACATAGTAATTATTACGATATAAATCTAATAATTTTCCAATTACCTCTTTTTTGTCAAAGAGTTTATCTGAGTGCTTCTTTTTTTTTTTTTTTGGACATAATTTACTGTACCTAAAAGAATGCAAATTTGGTTTTTATGTACACATACTTTGAAATTACATAACTAAAAAGTAATACTTTTATGTCTTTCTTTAATATATTAATTACGTAGTGTGACAATCAACATTTATCGTTATTGAGGTATGATGCGTTTCAGATGTCATGTATAATATTTGGCTTGTGTACATGATAACCATGAAAAGATATGAGATGTGAAGGCTTGTTTGTTTTATGGTGCCTTTCGAAGTTTGAAGGCCTCCCTCCCAACTAGTCCAGTCCAACACGTAAAAGAAAAAATTGAATGATCATCGGGCTTGGTCTTCATCTGGCACTCAAAAGGATTGTCAGCACCTTAACTACCGCTTTAAAATTTTAAAAAATATATATATATATTAAAAATAAGAGATACAAATAATATATAAATAAAAAATTTATAAATTTCATATATTTAAATTGTAAATTAAAATAAAGTGTTAATTTTAAATTTTATTTAAATTAAAATATAAATAAAAAATTATTCCTCTATTTTTTCCCTAATTTTGTATCAAATTAATTAAAAGATTACTAACAATTTGACTTATAAGTTGACACCGTCAAAACATCGACGTCACCCATGCAATGCCTCTGGTTGTAAATTAAGTAGCGTGATGTTTTGCCAAAAAATTTAAAATTAAAAAGAGAGAGAGAGAGAGAGAGAGAGAGAGAGAGAAAACAGAAAAACATCAACATGGTGTTGGGAAAAAAAGGCCTGGAATTTTCCAGATGGACGGACCGACCGACCTCGCGCCGACTGCGCGACTTGGATCTTAGATTGGATGCGTTTTGGCATATTCTATAAGGGTCGAACTGGTGGACTCATACTTGTTGGTTATATATATATATATATTAAATAAAGTCAACCAAAAATTGTTACTTACCATAATAAATAATAACAAATTATTATTTTTAAAATTTATTTTATATTATTTATTATAATATATGTCTTTTTATAAATAAAAAAAATTAATGTGTACTCCTAATTTATAAGTCTTATCATCTCTTCGTATAATTCCGATGCAAATCTATGGCCATGGTACGTCAGCTTTGTATTATCGATTTTTGGAGTCAATCATGGGGCTTGGATTCAAAGATTTATTAAAAAAAAAAACTTTAAATAGACATTAAAAAAAAACTTGAATAGTATTCATTTTTCTTAAAATATTGAAGAATTTCAAGTATATGTAATATTTCATATTTGACGATTTTGTAACCCACCCGTTATAAAATAACGACGAATAAGCATTCTTTCGTTTATTTCCCTTGTACCGAAAAAATAAAGCTGTATCCCATTCAACTAAAAACTTCCAATAATGCATTAAACCTTATTTCTTATTGGTCATCATAACACCGAAATAGAGAATCTTGCAACGAAAAGCAAAGAGATTTTTTATGGGGAGGAGGGGAATTAATTGTCCCATCTCCTTAGTTGTCCATTTCAGGCTGGATTTTACAAGTCATCCTTATCCCTCGACCTTATCTGGCAGGAGATTTAAACAAAAAACAAAAAAAAAGAAAAAAAGAAAAAAAAAAGAAGGAAAGAAAGAGAGATAGAAAAAGCATCATTCCGTGGGAGCACAGCACACTCTTTCCTTCGTTCTTTCTTTGAGATTCTTGTTACAGGGAGAGGGGAGACCCATTTTAGACCAGTCCTAAGCTAATCAATCCTCTTATGTCTTTTGCATTGCCGTGGGTTCCACCCCCACCATTGTTATTGTCAAAAAAAAAAAAAAGGTAGCCACTGATATGGACCCTGCATGATGAGCCTACCTCCTGCAAGGTTGGGAAGATCCAAATGTAGACTCGTTTTGCGTCACCCTTTTGTTTATTATAAGCTCAATGTGAACGGCATCTCTCCATTAAAATGTATTATTATTAGGCATCTCGTCTCGGCTCGATACAAAAGACCCTGATTTTTATTATTATTTTTTTTTCCAAAGTTAGGCTGAATTGTGCGATGCAGAGTGAGCTCGTTTATTATTTTGAAAGATGTCCTTTGAAAATGATTTAAATTAAACACATAAAGGGGATGAAAATATTAAATAAAGTGAAAATGATATTTAATTTAATGTGTGAATTTTCTAATTTAAAAAAAAATTGTTGTGATTTGATAACTTCCCCATCACTCGAAACTACACGGCACAGAGCGATTGGTGGGTTGAACTTCAAAAAATGTACGCTTACCACTTGTGTTACTGGGGAGCCAAAACGTCAATTCCGTTGAAATTTTGGTGGATATAATTTATTTATTCTTTTAAATTTAAAGCAAAAAAGAAAGCTGTCCAATTCTGTGTTCTTTTCCTATGGCAGCGTCCACAGGAATCAAGAGCAGTGGCGGCCATGGCATGTACCCCCAAGCCAAAATCGCCTTAACAGGAACATGCATGTCCGACATCCCATGTCCTCGACCAGACACGTCGTCGCTCGTCGCTGAAAAATGTTTTTTTTTTTCAAAATATTTAAAATTTTAAGTGCAAATTCTATAATTAAAGAATTTTATTTTTAAAAATAAAAAATATATAACTAATATATATATATATATATATATATATATATATTAGTGCGAAAACTCTTTTTTTTTTTACAATAAAAGAGGAAAATGGTGAGCAGATTTTGCCCAAGAAATTCAATAAGCAAATGAGAAAGTGCCACCTGTATGGTTTGGAGGTTAAGACATCTAATCGTTTGAAGTGAAGGGCAAAAAGATCAGAGTCAGTATAATGGCCTACACGATTAGGGCCACCGTGACACGGTTCATTGAACTTGATTTAAATCCTTGTTCTGGTAAAAAAAAAAAAAAAAATCACTGTACATATCGACTCCATACGAGGCACGGCGAGTTGACCGATCGCGAGTTCTCGAGAGGGGGGACGTGCTTACACTAATCTTAGTTTTTCTAATATTACGAGGTTAAATTAAGAAATAATTCGGTGCAAACACAGGACGCATTTATTAATTTAGTATTTTAATACATAATTACAAAAACAATGATTGATAAATATACAATTAATGATAATAATAGTACAAGTTTAGTATGCTTATTTTGCATGAAATTTTCTCCATGCGTAATAAAACTCTTATTCTAATTTAAAATGTTTTTTCGGCGTGTATTTTTTGAAATCCTAAGCTACATAATTGAAGATTGTACGCGGCAGTTTCTGAAAGACAGAAAAAAAAAAAAAAGAGTTAAGATATAGTTTTTCTCTAAAATTAAAATGGTAGTTAGACTTTAAAAAAGAAAAAAAAAAAGTTAAACACGCTGTCTACAGTATAAATATATTATATAAATAATATATAGCTTTATATAATTAAATTATATAAAAATGAAATTTTATGTGAAATTTATATAATAAAAATATTATTTTATATAGTATAAATTATATTATATTTATTAATATTTAAACAAGACAGTGAAATCCGTACAGTGAGGTTCAAAAGGTAATTTGAAAAACAAAGAAACGCGTGGTCAAAAACCATCAGCGCCAGCCATCTGACGGATGGATAAAACCGCAACGATCAACTGTGATGCGACACCGACAATTAATGATCGACAAATCTGTAATAATTCCTAGAAAAAATCTTGCTGAAAGCAGGCCCTTCCCACATTGGTCGTGCAACAGATTACCTTAATCATTATCCATTTCGCAGTTTGGACGGTGAGTCCACAAAACAAAAGTCTTTACAAAAAAATTTTAAATTAAACTCAATTTCAAAAAAAAATTAGTTGATCTGTGTGAAACATAAAATAATATAATGTTTGCTGTTTTTATAAAAAAAAAAAGAGTAAATATAGAAAATATTGATCAACAAAAAAATATTGTCAGAATTCAAAAAAAAAAAAAGAAAGAAAATATTTGGTCGTGTCTGAATGACTGCCCTTTCGGGTAATAAAATTATAAAAAAAAAAAAAGAAGAAAGAAGCGAACTTATCTGATGGAGCTTGCCCTTTTTTATGGTTTAAGAAAACGCGGAGGTGACGCAGCCGTCAGTCAGTATTATCTTAAAATAAAAAATAAAAAATAATATATATATATATATATATACACAATAAATTAAAAAGTAACGGTGTCTTTGTATGGCTATCTATAAATAATACGTAGGCTCATTTTTCACGCTCACGTCCTCCATTCCATTGTCTTCTGTAACATGCTTTCAGGTAATTTGAGTGTATATATATATATATATAAACTATTCTCCATCTCTGAGAATTGTATCTGCGCTTGCGGCTAAAATTATTAAGTTCAGATCTACCAGCATTTTCGTTTTTAATTTTCATGGTTGCTCGGATTCAATTTGGATCATTACGTCCTTAAAAAAAAAAAAACGAAAAAAACGATCATCACTTTATTCTCCTTTTGTTATATTATCTTTTTGGGTTTTATTAACGCATAATTTCTGTTTTTTTGTTTTTTTTTGGCAGTCTGCGTATGGGTTTCTTTGTTTTTTTTGGGGGGGGGGTTTAATTATGCCAATCTTATTGGTTTCCTCTTCGGTTAAGTTGTGATGTTGCAAATCTGCGTCGTGTACTTGATGCCTTTTTAAAGTTGGCTTTAGCCTTGTTGTACTGAGATGCGACTGGAAGTGGGTTTGGTTTCATCAAATTATTGTTAGGCTTTATGATTGTTTTACGTGTATTCTATACCATCTTTCGTGCTCGATCTTTTTTAGCTATACTTTTCAGATTTTTGTTGCTGAATCTGGTGTATATGTATATTGATTGCAGATCTGAATTCTGCAGCCTCTGTTTTTTTTTTTCCTTCTTCTTCTCTGGGATTCAGGAAGGGAATTTAGATCTGATGTTAGCTTATTTTAGCTTTTTGGGTTCGTGGGGTTGAGTTAGGGGGGATGGCGCTCAAGAATTTCACTTGGCTGTTTCAATTATCCATCACGACTAAGTGATTCATCACAAGCTTTATCAGGAAACACATTTTACTTTCCTGTTTGCTTTGGATCTATGGATGGGTTAGTTAGGCAAAACATTACCTGGCTGAGTGACTGTATCAGTGTCCATTTATTGTCTTGACATTCCAATTTGTGTTAACTGCCGATTAGAAATGGTACTACTGAACTATGTATCAAAAAGGGAAAAAAAGTGGAAATGAACTTGAACTCCCCTAAATGATGGTGCATGGGATTAATCAACACTCTTACTGCCGCCAAGATTATGTTTTTATTCTCTA
Organism: Bruguiera parviflora; assembly: GCA_019804595.1. Lineage (NCBI taxonomy): Eukaryota > Viridiplantae > Streptophyta > Magnoliopsida > Malpighiales > Rhizophoraceae > Bruguiera > Bruguiera parviflora. The sequence continues at coordinate 619,328 of CM034059.1, forward strand.
AAGTTCATTCCTAGTAATCATTACGCAGGTGCGGAGTGAGCTTATTGATCATGGAAGCCACGGGGGGCTGAGACTTTTCTAAATTCTATGGCCTTGACTGGTATCATATTTTTCAGCTTCTCAAACTAGATTTTTTTTAACAAACAAGTTTTGTGTTCTCTCTTGTACAATACTTTGTTTGCTCTTAATTGCAGACCTTCAGGAAATGGTCGGGGGAAGAGACTACTATAGAGGTGTAAAGGGTAGTTCGGGTAAATCTACTTACTCTAAGAGCAGAGCTTCGGGAATGGGTAATGAGTCAGACTGGGCAAAACACAGAAAATCCTCTGCATTTACTGCTCAATTGACACGGAGTGCAACAACTTTTATGCCTTGGTCTTGTAAAATTCCTATAGGTGATGGCTATCATGAATCTCTTTGGTAGATGTTTGCTGTTTGAAAGTATTGGGGCCAGTGGTACATTCTTGGGAGATATAATCAATCAAATACAAATTTGTTCAAATCTCTCGACCCATAGAAAATGCCTGGTTCGGTGACTGGAAAGAAGAGATTCATGGAAATAAACATGTCTTCCCCCACCCTGGCAGCACAAGATATTTCAACTTGTTCAAATGGAAACCTTCGATTAATTTCTCAGGTTTCTGATGATATTGACAGCCCCATTTTGCCTGGGCTACCTGATGATGTGGCGAAGTATTGCCTTGCACTGGTTCCTCGCTCATACTTCCCAGCAATAGGTGCTGTCTGTAAGAAATGGAGATCATTTGTTAAAAGCAAAGAATTCATCAGAGTCAGAAAATTGGCTGGGTTGCTGGAGGAATGGCTATATGTCTTAACTATGGATTCTGAAAGGAAGGAAAGCCATTGGGAGGTTTTGGATTGTTTTGGGCACAAGCATCAGATTCTTCCCAAAATGCCTGGTCCAGTGAAGGCTGGGTTCGGAGTAGTTGCTCTAAATGGGAAGCTCCTTGTCATGGGCGGTTGTTCAGTGATTGATGGGACTGGCTCAGCCTCAGCAGATGTTTATCAATATGACTCATGTCTCAACAGGTTCGTTTGCATACAAACATTGGCCTCTCTCTCTCTCTCTCTCTCTGTCTCCTCCCTCCCTCTGGAGTACCTTGTAAAGATCAAAAATACTTTTTTTTCTCTCCCTAGCTTCAGAAAGCTACCATCAAATTGATTTCAAGTATGTAGATGTAAATAAATTGTTAAAATATTGGATGCATAAGGAACAACATATGAAATATTTGGCTGTGCTAGGAAGTACAATTACTCTTTATACTGACTTTATGAAAGGGCTCTTAGTATTACTCATTATCAAATTATGCTTCTACTCAAACTTTAGAATTACATTAACGTGTTCTCCAACTAACTAATAAATTGCTGAATTTGCTGAACCTTTTTTTTCTGTTTTGAATGATTAAGAATGTAACAGCGTGAACCCAATCAATTTACTCTTTTAAAAGTAGCTGTCCTTGAGAAAAGTCGGTATCATCCGGGGTTGTTTCTTTTGTAGCATGTGGTTTTTGTCATTCACGTTCATTACCTTGGAGTTCAGATCCTTTTGTTATTCTTAGCCCTTCAACGTGGCCTTTGTAATTGTAGTTGGAGCAAGTTGTCAAACATGAATGTTGCTCGCTATGATTTTGCTTGTGCGGAGGTCAACGGCAGAGTTTATGTTGCTGGAGGCTATGGGATAGATGGTGATAGTCTCTCTGGTGCTGAGATGTATGATCCTGACACTGAAAGATGGGTCTTGATAAAGAGTCTTCGCCGCCCCAGGTGGGGTTGCTTTGCCTGTGGCTTTGGGGGAAAACTTTATGTCATGGGTGGAAGGTCAAGCTTCACCATTGGAAACTCAAAGTTTGTCGATGTTTATAATTCTGAGCGGCATACCTGGTGTGAGATGAAAAATGGTTGTGTCATGGTTACTGCTCATGCTGTACTGGAGAAGAAGCTCTTCTGTATGGAGTGGAAGAACCAGCGGAAACTGACAATATTCAATCCTGAGGATAATTCTTGGAAATTGGTACCAGTTCCGTTGACCGGGAGCTCTAATATTGGGTTTCGGTTTGGAATACTTGATCGAAAACTTCTATTGTTCTCCCTGGAGGAGGACCCAAGCTATCGCACTCTCTTGTATGACCCTAATGCTCCCCCGGGCTCAGAGTGGCAGACTTCTGTGATAAAGCCGTCTGGATTGTGTTTGTGCAGTGTGACCATCAAGGCATGAAGTATTAGTGTTGTGGGAAGCTTCGGGATCTCATCGTAAGCCTTGGTTGTATCTGTGCAATTGCAAGCTGTCTTGAATCCATTGAACCTGTTTCAGAACAACATTTCCCCTTACATTTTCTTTTTAGATACATAAATCGGGCTGTAGCAATTCTTGACATCAATTTCTGTAACGTTTGCTTTCACATCACTACTGTTTTACTTCTCTAGCCACTTACTGCTATCATCCTACTTATATCCTGTACAGATAGGGATACCCAATCTCTCTGGGAGATCTTAACGGTGGATTGGCTGCCAATCCCTCAAGTTCTTTCCTTGCTTCTAGTTCTATGTTATAGCATAATGAATCTTTCTGGGAGTCCTTAATGGTGCATTGGGTGCCAATCCCTCATGTTCTTGTATATTTTTCGGCTGGGAGTAGCTAGGGATTGAACCCTAAAGTTGAACTTAATAGTTTATGTGACTCTGGCCTGTAGCCCTTGTTTTTGTTTCTAGTTTCTACCTTCCATGTTCTTACTCGTGGGGCGTAGGTGGGTTTGGAGAAGGAGAGTGGGCTTAAAACGTTACTAGGACATTGCCTAGGAACATAACAAACCTGAATGTGCAACCCGGATTTGCTGGAAGTTTGATCTTAGTGATCTCCAATCAAATTGGTCTCTAAACGAAGCATCATCGTTTCTTCTTAAGTTTTCCTTTCCTTCTTAAGTAGAAGTTATCCTTCCCAATGCTAAGAATGCGACAGTATTCCGCAGAATTAGCAACTACAAGTGTAGGAACTAGGATTTGAATTTTGTACCCAAAAGAAAGAATACAACTCTATCCTTAGGCCTCCGGCTAGTGACCCACTAGTCTGGTATTCAAAGACTGGGAATTGAACATTAAAACTTCATGAAAAAAGTCTCTTTTGTGAGTTTTATACGCCTTGTTCATTAAGGGCATACTGAAGCAAAAAGGAAACAGAAAATGAACAAAGCTGCGTTGCTAACTTCGAAACGACGATGAAATGGTCGAGCTTGACCTTAGTTTCGAGCCAATGTATATTATAAAAAAAAAGAAGTGATTGTTACACTTATTTATTTATTTTTAATATAATAAATTAATTATTTTTAATAAGACAATTTAAAAAAAAAATATTAGTAAGATTTTATTTATATTATTTATTTTTATATTAAAATAATTTGATTTATTTTTAAGTAAATCAAATTAAAAATAAAAAATCATAAAAATGAAAGTTATTAATTTTACTACTAATTTAATTCTTTTCATTAAGAAAGTATCATTTGAACAAAAATATAAATTATTAATTTAATTTTTTATATTATTGATAATTATCATATAATATAAAATTTTAATTATATATATATATATATATATATATATATTGATATTAACTAAAATTCATATTATTTCAAGGTAACTTTCCTTTTTTTTTTAAGAAATAGAAATTTATAAGTTAAAATATTTATAAAATTTAAATTTAATGTATTATAATTAAGTGTAAGATAAATTTATATTATAATTCAAATAATAATTTTTTTATTAAAAATAAATTAATACATTAGCATAACCTCTCACTTAAATTTAAGAAAATGATAATTAATCTAATAAATTTATTTTTTAAGTTAAAATTTTAAAAATACAGATTTATTTCTTAAAATAATTTTTATTTTAATTTTTAAATATAATTTATTTATAATTTTGTATCGTATAATTAATATAATTTATTTAAAAGTTTAAAATAAAAAATAAAATTATATAATATAAAATTATAAATAAATTATACATAAAAAAAACAAATATACCAATCACCTATTCTTAATTTCTTACACGAACACAGTATCCAACACCCAGCAGAAAAATGACGGAGCATTTTAGCTGCAAAAGCTAACAAAACCACAAGGCATCGCGCCATAAAAACTTAAAAGCCACAAACCCCCCCCCCCCACAACTAAAAAACTTCTCATTTTTCACTCTCAATTCCCCGCTCGTCCCCAACAAGTTCACCAGACGAAGCCATGTTCGGCCAGGCTTCGACGCCGGCCTTCGGCACGCCGTCGTCGACCCCATTGTTTGGCACTCCATCGTCGACCCCAGCGTTTGGCACTCCCTCGTCGACCCCAGCGTTTGGCACTCCCTCGTCGACCCCAGCGTTCGGCACTCCGTCTTCGACCCCAGCGTTCGGCACGCCGTCTGCGACTCCGGCGTTCGGTACTCCAGCTTTTGGGACTTCGTCAACGCCGTCTTTCGCCTCTGGCTTTGGCGGCTCGCTCTTCTCTTCTCCATTTTCCGCTCAAACTCAACAACCGCAGCAGCAACAGCAGTCGCCATTTTCTCAGCAAGCGTCTGCCGGTTTTGGATTTCAGACTCCGTTTGGCCCGACGCAAACGACGCCGTTTCCTGCTCCTCAGTTGACTACCCAAATGGCCCCTGTCGCTCCTCTTCCTTTCTCTCTTGCGGATCGTGATATTCAGGTTTTTATTCCCCTTTTCTTTAAACCCTTCAAAAACCCTAACCCTAGGTCTTCGATTTTAGTTTTTTCTTTTTTCTTCTTCTTTGCAGTTTGCAATTGATTTAATGCTTTGATTTTAGGCGATTGTTGATGCTTACAAGGAAGAGCCCGGCCACCTTAAGTACGCTTTCAAGGTTGTTTCATTGCTTTGCATTTCCCCTTTCTTCTTCTTCTTGTTTTGTTTTGTTGTTGTTTTTTTTTTTGGCTTTATTTGGTATTTGTTACCAATTTTTGTGTGCTTTTATTTAAATCTGTAAACTTTGGATTTGAAATCATAGTTTAGTACATTTTCTTTGTGGTTTGAGCAAAAGGAGTAAGGAATTCTCTTTTGATTGTGTGTTTTGCAGTACTTGTTGTTCAGTGTAACAGATCCGCAGTATAGAGTGAAGCCTGCTGGTGTTTCGGATGTGAGTTTTTCACTGACCAGTTCTTCTACCTCTCTGTTTGTCTTTCATTGCTTTTTTTTTTTTTTTTTTTTTTTGGTTCATGTGAAGTATGGAGTGTTTGAATTTATGGTTGGCTAAGCTTGTAGATAGTTTGCATTGCTAGATCATGTGGGCGGAGGCTATGGCCAAGCTTGAGGGTATGAATAGTGCAGACCGGGAGCGTTTGTGGCCTGAGCTTGTTCAAGGCTTCAAAGATCTTTCTCAGCGGCTCAAGGTGATTCTTCTTAATTTGAGGCAAGAAGCGTATGATTTCATTTTTGGGTTTTTTAATTAGCAGCCAAAAAGCCTTACTATTGGTTACCAACTTCTAGGGTAGTGAGTTGTTTGTTATAAGCCTTGTTACATTTTTTAGCTCATTTTTTGGAAGAACATGTTTGTCTTGTCTCCAGGCTAGTGGACACTTTAGAGTAAGAGGATGTGTAATTGACACAAATAAAGACTTAAATTGCAAAAAGTAGGCAATTAGGTAGAACAGCTTTTTAGGTCAATTGTAGTTTAGTTCCAAAGATTTTGGGATAGTAACGATGAGAAGCCCTTTTACTGTTTTTTTTAGTAGAATTGGCACAATCACTTTAAGAACTACTTAATTCAATAAATATTTTGTATCTCATGAGGATGAAGTATATACAGAGGGAGACCAAATGCAATTTGGGTTGAAGATGCTCTATAAGTTACTAAAATCCTCAGATTGAAGCTTCTGAACTCTGTTTTTACTGAAATTTGCAATTGCAAATGAAGTAACAGATGATTTGCTGTTTGGCCTCTAGCCCTTTGCTATGTGTCCTGTTACATGAAGTCAAAATAATTGCCACACTACTGTTGGTGATTGTACTTTTTGACATTAATTTTGAACTGATGCAGATCCAAGATGAAGTCATTGTTTCGGATACTGAAAGATTGCGAATGACCCAAAGCAACGTGAAAATTGTACTCTAGATCTCCATCTCTGGATCGCATATTTGCTGGATCACATGCTTTGAATGACCTTTTGAAATTAACATTTTTTTTTTTTTTTTTGCAGCTTCAAAGGCATTTCCAAGCAGAAACTCTTCCTTGGATAGAAAGAATGAGACAGAAGGAGCAAAGTCTTCAGAGGCGCCTTTTGAGGGTCAGAATAGTTTCTGCTCCTTTTACTTATATCAGTTACAGACTAGTAGAATTAGACAATACTTTTTATTGAATGACTTAAAGATTGTATGTAGAATGTGGAACATTAACATCTGAAACATAATTGTGTAGTAATGCTTTACAATTGTTATAAATCCCGTTCTAGTTTTGGCATAATGTACCCTCATATTCATTTTTTTTTTCCATACAAGTGTTGCGTCGATCTTGCATAAATTTTCTGGAAGTTTATAATTGTTTGATGTTGATAGTTTCTAAAAGTTTTTGATGAGATTACAATGTTGAATTTCAGTAACCTGGACAAAAATATGCAGTATGGTCTATTACTTTCCCATGTCTTCATTGATCAGTTTTTGCAGTCTAGTAGCAAAATCTGCCTGTATTGCTTCTCGACCAATTTGTTCTTTGTCATAGATGTGTGTCCTGGGCTGAAATTGTCTGTTCATTTACTTCATCATTGTAGATTGAATTTTATGTTCGGTGCGGTAACTCAGTCCAACTTCTGCTTTCTACTTTTGGTGCATGAAGGTGATGAAAATAATTGATGCATTGGAGGGTAAGGGTTGTCGATTGCCTTTAACAAAAAGGGAAGCTGAATTGGCTGAGAAGTTAGTTGCCATAACCAGACAGGTACATGTTTTTTGAACTGCAGGTTCCTTTTGTGTATGTTCTTCATTTTGCCTGTCATTGGGAAATGGTATTCACAAACAGATGGAATTCCATTCAGCTAAAAGGATCTGGAGCAGAACTTTCCAGGAGGGTTCAAAACCTACTCACAGAATCTCGTGTTCAAGCAAATGCCATTGGTGCTGGTGGTTCTGTTTACCTTCCAGGATCCACCAAAATAGATGAACAGAGCCTCGCTGATATGCAGGAGGTAAACATAGGACAACCCTGATAGCTTATGGGCTATGATTAATTGATTTATTTTTTTTATTAACCGGAGTAGTGAATACGAGCTATACTGCATTTATTACCGTTCATAGAATAAATTTGATATGTAACAAGTTATGACTTTTGTCGGCAGGTTTTGCAACAGCAGACAGAAGCTATTGCAAGGCTTGGTAATGTCTTGAAGCGAGATATTCGGGACACAGAAATTATAATGGCCGAGGAGACGGGAATGGTATTAGATGGGAGTTAAGAGGCATGAAATGACAAGCGCTTTTGCCATACTAAGATTTTTGACTAATTCGCTTAGGAATTGAAACGCAGTCACTTCTCTTGTCTCTACGTTAAGGTTCTGTGACTCACCTTCCTGTCATCTTGAAGTATGCCTCTTTATGTTTGTGGAATCAGGATAAACGTAGGTAACAAATTGTTACACTGCTTCTTGAACATGTATTGTGTTTCGACTAGTAGATCGTACAAAATATATTTTCATGGTCTGCTGCAGCGACAATTTATTCGTTTGACAAGAGTTATTGACAAGTTGGCTTGTCAGGGATCTAAATTTAAGAGCCTTGAGAAACTGTACTTCCTGTCATAAGGGTGCATGACCATGATTTACCCTGCAGCACATGAATTGCTTGCACGTTTAAACGTGTTATGGGCATTGTGCCAAAAACACTAACTTTAAAATTTCCCTTTAACACCAAACCATGAGTATTTATCCAAATAAAATTATCAGTACAAACAAGTGTACAGGATGTGTCCATAAGGAGGATACTGTGGTCCCACAGCCAAAAATTTGAACTTCGAAATTGTTGAAAAGTTTTAGACTCCAAATTTCCAATCCAGTAAATGGGGTGCGGGATGGTTTATGATACAAGAACCAACCTTGAATCCTGATATATAACCCGCTGCCCTAGGAGCCTCCGAAAGGACAAAAGGGAAGGTACTTCTTCTCAGTATAACACCTGACCTGACGAGTTTGAATGGTAGTTTTCTCTAGAACTTTAAGTTTCCTCGCGGTTCGAAGAAAGAGGGGACAAAAAACAAAAACAATCGCCTTGTACACCTCAGTTCAGCTATAAGCTTCTGCCATTATTAGTAGTACAAGAGATGTCCAACCAGTAAACAGGCGTGCACCCTTTCCTTTACCATTCTTCTGGTCATACTGTTCCCACAAGAATCCCGTCCGGTGATAGTTGTTAACTACGTTTCTGCACCATGAAGGTAAAAACTTCGTGTAAATTTAGAGACGTGAAATCCCATTGCGGCCACTTGTTGAACCTAATAGGCTGATCACTGAAATACCTAATCAAATTGCTCCGCAAGTCATTGTAGATCATCCTGGCTCTGCCCTTATAAGGTCCATCCTCTGCAACAAAGTAAACTTAGAAAATTGAACACAAAGTTCGTTCTATTTCCAGTTGTGCGACACAGGGATGATGATACCTCTTGAGTAGTGGTGGAGTGCAGATAAAATCATGTAATTCATGTTCATCCAAACTGGGCCTCTCCAATAAGGTGGGTCATGCTCTGTGTTTCGTTTCATGTACAAGGAACTGTGGCATACAAGACATGGTTTCAGATGAATCTCTGTAACCTGAGTTTATCAAGCAAAACATGACCAGAGCCAACAAGCAGATTGTCAAAGATAGACTAAATTGTTACCTTGTTTTGGCAAGAGAACGAAGTCCGTAATCCGTCCACAGGATGCTCCTGTTTGAAATGAGATCAAGTTGTTTGTCCAGAATCCATGAATCCTACATAAAGCAAGAAACAAGAGAAATTGACACTGTTTGTGTGTGCCAATGCTTGTGAAGCAGTGTTAAATGATAGATGCTATATGCAGCTTACAGATGGAATGATCTTCCCCATGAAAGGGAAGAGGCTAACATAACCAATGTGAGGAACCAATCTCAACTCTGGCCTTTCTAATACATCCCGCACAAGCTCTCTATTTAGATAACCGCCTTCCACAATTTTCTCTTTCCAGCTTAACCGAACCTGGTATTTTTGAACCCATCTTCAGCATAAGAGAGTGAGAAGCTCCTAGGGTACTTAATTAGAAAGACTATGAAATAGATATTGACTTGAGCTAATAATCAGAAAGTATTGGATCCTGAGAGCAGAAAGTAACTGACAAGGGGCTGACCTTTTCCGTATGATTTCCAAAATCAAAATAAGCACCATATGCAGGATCAAGATGCATCTGGTAGAACATCAAACATTTGTGAGCCACAATAACTGTAGTACAATAAAAACTGGTTCAGCTGCTTATTGAATATGTTCAGACACCATCTAAATGGTACCTTTAAAGTCTAATGTAGGCCCCAGATGATCTAATATAAAGATAAAAGGCATGAAAGAAACTTCATACATAATTGCATAGGGCCACAACAAACCTGATTCAAAATTTCAAAATCTGAAAGTAACTTAGCTGTTGCACCATAGTCCTGCATCAATGCAATTTACTAAGCACTGTTGAGCAATAACTAATGTTGACATTAACTTAAAATATTTGGTCTCCTTAGTTACCTTCTCAGGCTTCTTTTCCTCTTTCAACAACCGTGTGATGAAATCCATGCAATTTGCAGCAAGAAGCATCCAGCACCTAAGATCCAAGTGACGCTCATCTTCATTTGGATGTGAAGCACGAGGGTAGTCATCAAGCCCAGAGGACAGTGCCTGTAAATAGAGGAAATTTACAAAGCCTACTTATGGAGCCCCCCTTAAAGGAAACACAGCTTATGAAATTTGACTGCTGCCAAAAAATAAAATCTAAGCATAGCAGGAATCTGTACCCTAGAATTAGATCAAAACTGTGATGCATGCCAAAAAAATCCCACTGAAATTTTCTTTTTTCCTCAGGACTTTGACATCCAAAAAATCCTCAAAAAAAAAAAAAAAAAAAAAAAAAGAAAAAGGAAAAGAACCTTTGGATTCAATTCATGAGTTGTTGTGTTGTCTCTCCCGTGCCAAAAATAGCTGCCTGTAATCTTCCCTGCATTCAGGACGATGACTATAAGAAATAAGCATAAATTAAAAACTAGAGAAAAATATAAGTATGTAAAAAATTTCTGAGACTTGTCTAAACATCTACCAAACTAATGTCTCAAAGTTTGGGAAGAAGGGCATATTTATCTTCTCTTCCCAAAAACCAAAACTAAACAGCACTTGATAAAATTTAACAAGTGAAGTTATCAATGTAATGGAGATAGAACTTATCACAAACGGCTGTCTATTCCCTCACTCCTACCCCCGTAAGGGGAGTGGAAAAACCACAAACAAAAAAACCTTTGTATACCTGACTGTGTGGTATTGAACCATTGGAACCATGCTTCAAGACGAACAAAAGCCTGTTCTAAGAAGGAAGTGATCTCATTTCTTTCAGCAGGGGTAAACTTGTTCTTCTCCCTGCCATGCAGTAAATCTGAGAGAAGGTAAGGTTAATAAAATATTCTGACCAAGTTAAAAGCAAATGTATTAATATCTTTTGATTATCATAAGCAGAACAGTACATGAATTAAGGACTAATCAAACAATTTATTAATATCTTCCCATTTTACACCTAACTTCTTTAGAGTCCATGGCTTGCTTAAGAAAGGGGCATTCATATAAGACAATCATCCCCTTATTAAAGCATTTAGGTGGAAAGGTAACAGAAAAACAACAATACCATGCACAACCAAGAAAAGCGTTGGGGGATTTCCATTAGTTGGATGCTGAAGAACAAATTCCTCGGGAACCTTGCTGCAATTACACCAGAAAATGTTTCTTAAAACTTTTCATTGCTCAAGTAAAAAGAACACTTTTTCCTTAACAGATTTTCAAGCTTTAACTTTATTTTGTAATACCTTAGAGCTTCAGAACCCAGTATTTGCTCACGTGGAATCCACCCATCAATATTCATCAAATCTAGCCAATGGCCAAGAATGTCCAAACATATATGAATGTCCCAACGCCTGCTCATGGGTAACCCAAAGTGATAAGTTAGTCTGACAAGTACCAATCAACTCTATGTTACAAAAGGAATTTTCACCATCATTCACAAACAAACCAATATTGGAAATTGCAGGTTGAAGAAAATGAAAAAAGGAGCAGGCAACCAACCAAATCAATAGCTGATGAAAACCTTCATCCCATAGAAATCCCCTTGGAAAGAAGGGTCGACTTGGAACAGCTGTGTAAAGCTCAGCTGGCCAATAAGCAATAAAATCATCACGATCTTTATTCTGCGAGGGAAATTAGTCCACCAAATGGCTTTTTTCAGATTCATAAATTTATTGACAACTGATTGCAAATACAAAGTTGGCAGTTCTGTTCATTGAGCTGTGTGAAGCTCCCTAGCCTCTAACATCAAGTGCTTGCACTCATCATATGATATATGAAAGATCCACATCAAGGACAAAGTGAGTTTCAAGCATGGCCATTCAGTTATTTGCACTTCACACAGATGCATATATTGAACAGAATTTTGTGACAAGTGTTGTTAGTATTGTACAATGGCCAGATTAGATTACTATTTTTACAATTTGATATTCTCAAAAAGTTTTATACAGAACAAATTATTCACTTCGACTTTGAGTGGTTAATTTTGCACAGAGGTGAGTAATATTTGCACTTGGGCTTTTCTGAGAGTGTGAATACTCTTTTCATGCCATGCAATTTTCGTCCAACAATGCAATGGCTCCAAGGCTTGTTCACAATAAAGATGAACATAGTAAATTGTAAGATCCATATTTGAAATTGGGAATGACTGTCATTATGTTGGAATGACATTATTTTCTGTGATCAAAACAGCTATACGTGAAAGAAAGATTATAAACTGCAGAAAGCCAATAAAGAAAAAATGTATAAAACAAAGGTCTGAAACTTACACTAAAATCTCTAAGGTATGAGATTTTTGATTGACCGTAGAAGTAGCCAATGCTTCCCAACATATTTGACATAGCAACCTTACCGACAATTGTCGATTCAGGTTCAAGCTGAAAATCCATAGCACAATTAGAATTCTCTTTTTTCAAGTAAAATTTTAGTTTATATAATTCTCTATGAAGTAGAACTAACAATTAATATAAAATTCTATTATTAATGAATGGAATTCCTAGAAAGGGGATCTAGACTTGGTTTATTAGAAACACGATGAAAACTTGCATTTAAAAAACATCATGAATTTAACTAGTTGCCGGATAATTCAACTACAACCTTGTCTGCTGTCTGGCATAATCACAGCAACTATAAAAAGTCACATAGCAGCAGCAAGGCACTAACAGACAAAGCATGATGCTGTAATTTGTACCCATGTGATGATTTCAAGACAATAAAGTAAACTGAAATGTGTTTCTAAAGATTAATACCTTATCAGCAATTTTAAAGCGCTGCTCAAATTTGGCATCAAATTTCAGTTGTCTATCCTGTAGTTGATGTGTCAGTACAGTACCTGATATATTAAAATTAAAGAAAGTTCATGAAGAGAGCACTTACATTCTAGAATGCCAATATATAAAATTTGCTTTAAAGTTGGGAAGAACCTAAAATAAATAAAATATCTAAAGAGGAAATAGACAACCTAATTGGCAGTAACCAAGATATTAAAATCTGTACATGATTTCAAGTTTCAAAGAAAAACATATGACAAATTGAAGAAAAAGATGGATTCACATAGGTGTAGCAGACAGATTCGATATAAAAAAATATTGAGATGTGAGTAGCAAAATATGGCAATAGAATCGATTCCATGGTTTGAGATTGTCTGTTTATTAAGGATGCAACTCCATGATATGTTAGCAATGCTTAACTTGTCAAAAATATATGTGCAGAGTACAATCAAATACAGCAAGAGTACATAAACATGCTGAGCAGACCCATATGCACATGTGAACACAGACCAAGCCACATTGTACACATACATTACATAAAGTTTCTAACAAATCCTGTCAACTTCATGCAAACATATCTTGCAATATGTGGTACATGTGCTCAGGAACATAGGTCCCAGTTTCTGTTTCTCTACAGGATAAGCTTCTTCCACAAAGAATTCATGACTAGATTGAGAAGTGCATGCAACAATTCACCTCAATTTAATTAAGATTTACTCCCAAACTTAATTACAGTCAGCTACAAAAAAACAAATGAAACAATATTTGCAATAATCATGGCTAAGAGGAGAGTAGATTGTGATGATCATTCCAGTATTGACCATATGGATGATCTATATTATGGTACAAATCTTGTCTCCTTTTATCAACATTATCACAGATGTTTAAGAAACCAGCCATCATGTGTTACTAGGAACTGTAAAGAGATGATTTTGGAAGTAACCTGCAAGGCTGCTTACACGTTCTTCTACTCTTGCATGGTCTCCTCTAGCTCCAGATACAAAAACAATGTCTGTTTTGAATGGAATTCTTGCAGAAATCTGAATTAAAATACATGTCCAAAAGATGAGACCAACCACAAAGGAAATAAAGAAAAATAAACTTGATGCTGAACTATCAAAGAAAACAGTATACCTACCTGAAATACTAAAATGTTCGGAAAGTCTTCAATGGAATCAGATAGCTCCAGTTGGCCAAACTTCCTTAACTAGCAAGATTTAGAAATGCACTAAAGAAATCAGCACTGGTAATGTCATGGCATCTAAAACTAACATAGAAGATAAACACTGTCATACTTGGGCACCAAGATTTTGCTGAACAAGTTCAGATAAATTGTGAATATGAGGTGTCCTGAAACCAGAATAGTGGACCTCCAAAGAGTCCTACAAAGTAAGCAGTTCCTCTATCAGCAATCACAAGAGAAGAAGAAAGAAAGAAAGTTACGAGCAAATCAGAGGTGGCAATTGTTGAAAAAATTCACGAAGAGGCTTAGATTACTGAGAGGCAATAAGAGAATTTTGACTTCAATGTGGCATTTCAAGCAGTACTACCTTTGACATTAAATGTAGCTGCCAACCTCCAACATCAGCTTGTGTACCAGATGCCAATAGAGAATTTTCGCTGATATCTAGGGTGCTACCTCCTAAACTCAAAGTACCACCATCTTCATCAGCCAAATAGAAGAACAAATGCCCATTTCTCTGAACTTCCTTGTTTTGCTCAGAACTGTGAATTTATCATGGGTGATAATGAGAATATCACAATCCGTGGAACGGAGGGACAAAAAGAAACAGCATTGGATCAAATTATAAAAGATATAAAGGAGCAATAAGTGAAGTGGCAAGTGACAGCTATTTACTTCTCACTTTGCACATCAATCCGGACTGCCCAATCTCCTCCATATCCACTGCCCTCGCTCTTGGATTTTAAGAAACTTGTTCCCAACTTCAAGCCATGGTCCACCAACGCCTGGTGTCCAAAATCACGACCATTATGCTGCGTCCAACCGTATGTGCTAAGCTCATCAGAATCTTGACAAACATGTCGCATATGATACCTTCCATCCTTTACACCTATCCACATTAAACCGGCAACCAAAGACCTCGGAGTCCTGCCAATTGCGTGCACTCCAACTCATAAACATCACTGACAAGCAGCAAATCAAAAAATTCAACACAAACACACACAGCACGCAAGCACGCAGACTTCTTTGAACAAATACCTAGCACGAATTCCTAGATAAACGTGAGGTCGGTAAGTTCCCCAGTACAAGCTTTCTTTGTGCTCTCCTTGAAACTGCAACCCTCACACGTATCAACAATTCAAATTTTCGCAAAAATCCAAAAAAAAAAAGAAGAAGCGATTTCAAATCGGATAATAAAAATAAGTGAAGTGACCTGAGGAAGGTCCATGAGCTTTGGAGCGGGGAAAGGAGTGACGACTCTAGGCCTTGGCGGTTCTTTGGCCGGCTTAACAAGGTGTTGAATCAGGAAGAAGATGATTAAGAAAGCGAAAACGCTAACGCCTAGCATGATTTTGAGATCAACGCTCAAGATTCCAATCGAACTGTGACGGTGTTTACACCTGTAGCCACGCGGTCTCAAGTTCGGCTGCCTTGTACGCCGGATGGAGTCGTCGCCACCGTCGTCGTCGCCGTCTGCGGATGATTTGATGCGGCTCCGAGAACTTCTCCGGCCGCCTCCGGCCATTTGATGCCTCTGTCTGTTTTCAGTGTTTTGCTCGTGGCTTTTGACGACTGTTGTTACTGCCGATTTTTGCTGCAAATGGTAAATTTTTACCCTTTTGTGTTGAACAACAAAATTAATGAATACATTTAATTTTTATAATATGTAAAATATAATTGTAATTATAATTGTGCAATTATCATTTTAAAATAAAGATATTCCTTTACTACCTCGATTAAGTTACCCGATTTTTGATATAATAAATAAAAAATCATTAAAAGAGAAAATTTCTTAATATCTCTCTCTCTCTCTCTTTTTTTTTTGTTTTTTCGTTTAATGTATTCTTCGAGAGACCAAGTTAGAAAGCACAGCATAACTCATCATTTTATTCAAATAGCTGGGTTGTTGGAGGATTTCTTGTTTGTTCTTGGGGTTCGGGTTTTTCATCTTTTATTTTTTATTTTTTTAATCCGTAAACGATCAAAGCGAACCCACAAATTTATTGTAAAGACGAAAATTTCAAATTACCGGAACACTGCCATTAGTACTAAATTTATTATGACCCAAATAATAGCTAAAGGGAATTTTGGTACGAGGTTCATGATCGGGTTTCTCAGTCCTCCTCTTACCATCCATATCTACAATTCTGTGTTTCTTTCTTCTGTGATCAATTGACTCAATTCTTGGTTATACTTTTAGCTTCTTCAAGTGCACGGATTATGTTTAGTGGATGCTGACTAGCTCTGCTGTCTTCTGCGATTACAAACTCCGCTAGCCTGCTAAAGCTTGACAATCGATTTCGGGTGGGGTGGGGTGGGGGGGGTGAAAGCTTGAATCTGCCGAGTGCCAACGTTATATTTGTGAGATCAAGACATACCAGCAGTTTGGCCGCACGAATATGATCTTGGCCTCACCGACGCGTGCAACACCAATTCACAACCAAGGCACTCACAGATTTCTCAAATATATCGATCCAAACAATACTTAAGAAGCTAAGTGGGGTCCCTTTACAATTTGCACGATATATTGCCCGAAAGGTAACTCTGGCAATGGGTGTGAAGCAAATGATACATGCTGATGTGAAGCTTTTTAAGCAACTTGCACATGGCTTATGGTCCGCCATTATAAGCAGAGCTCAGCTTCTACTTCCTCTCACAAAAGCTAAAGCTCCCCACCAAATTTGGAAAGCAGCAATTTACAGAATGCTTGGATTGCTCTTTTCTAGTGTTGAAACATCCAGCAGGAGTAGTAGTTTCAGTAGTTGCCCTTCTTCTACTCGTCCATTTTGCAGGGAGATGAAAGCTGATGGGCTTATTGGCTTTTTTCCTGTCTTTTAGATTTTGTTTGCTGTCTATGGCATCCAAATGACTATCCAAGCTTTCGCGAAACAGCTCAATAAGTTGCTTTGGAGAGGGCTCGGGTGTTGCCTTGGCTGCATTGCTGACACTAAAAGACTCCTCAGATTGAGGAGCTTCCACAAAGCTGGCCTGATGAAATATTGGTGTAGAGCCATAAGATGGGGCAAAATCTGCATAGAAAACATACAGAATCAATAACCTCGTCATCATAAACCAAAAGTATTGGAATTTGGAACTCTGCCGCTAGCCGTATGGTAGGGTGGTAAAGTAACGAGACTCTTAGTTCTAGGAACCCGGGTCAAATCCCGGTACCTGACAGACCAAAAAAAAATTAGTGAAACTCTATATAAAGAACAAAAGAGCTCGTACTTGAAAAGGAAAATGTATTGCAGACACAAAGTTAAGGAGCACTTACCACCATCAATGCTGTGAAAATCTTCACAGTCGGATTCTAACCACATCTGAGAATCAAAGAATGTTACCTCTCGATTACCTGCAGAATAGAATGAAATGATACTAAATGGACTTCCATACTAGACGGCCTAGGATGCAATTTTTAGCAGTTTCCTGAGGTTCTTCTCTACAGATCATGGGGGTGGGGGGAATAACATCCATTTGGACCAATACAAAACACAACTTTGATAGCAGTCAGGACTAATTCCCATCAAAAAATTACTTCTAAGTGCAGAATCTGAAGATTGTGCAGGACATTCGTAATCCTTAGTTTACGACACGCAATAAGGGCAATGTGAATAACAGTGTGAGCTTAGAATTTGAGATCGTACTCAAGTCTCTGAAACTTGCTTTCCGAGGAATTGGAGATGAAGATTGAGCCTTAGAATCGGGTTCTGCCACTGAGTGATGATCAACGTTTACTGTAGCGTGATCCTTGATGGGTGATTTCATCTCAACACTGTTTCTTTGGGAATTGATGGGGCAGTTGACTGGGTCAGACATCTGTTGAACTGGAACAAAATTATCCGTGTCTGCACCAAGTCTTTGCTTGTTGTCCATTGCTGAATTTGAACGTCTTATCTCATTCAATGCCGCAAAGAGAGAGAGAGAGAGAGAGGAACAGTTTGAGTATAAGCTTGGGGGGGGGGTTGAATGGTCTTGAAAGGGAAGTAATGGTTCCTGCAGAGATGGGACCCCGAAATTTGCTTCACTTTGTCTTGCCTGCTAACACTACTGCTTTTAATGGCTGCTAAAAGACGTGAGTAATTAAAAAAAAAAGAAAAAAGGGGGTGTTTTTTTACTGACTTTATTATTATTTTTGCTATTTAAGTACTTTGCTTTTAAATGGCTATCTTCTTTACTACCTGGCTACGTACTGCTGTTCTAATGATATTGCTGGCGTAGCGGTAGTAGTACTGCCTTCTAACGGGATTAACGGTCAAAAGTTTCTACCATTCTAGCTGAAGATGACTTTCGTTTTATACTCCTAGTTTTCTTAATTCTGACCTGCTCTATCCCTATGGCTATACTTTTGTCACAAAATAAAATCGTGCATATTAGCTCATTTTCAAAACCCCACAATAGTTAGGATGCTCATTTATTTATTTATTTATTTATTTTTATCCATACAGTCAACTCGGGTCACCCAACAATCTCTCCTTAATTCACCTGTATGGAGTAGGGGTAGTGACAAAAAGCATGATGTTCTGTTGCGGCACCGAGCAGCGGTGGCAAGATGCAACCACGCCCTTCAAGCTTCGGGTCTCTTTCTGGTAGTTGCATTGAACATTTGCTGGTCCACAAATGCGTAAATTCCTTTTTCTTTTTTCTTTTTTCATTTAATTGGCGATCATTAAGTATGGTGTATACCGTGCGTAACTGCCCAACAAATGTTGGGTGTGCATGGTACGGCAAGTGGATGCATTATTGGACGCAGTTTTATTTCTTTTTCTTCGTAAGAAAGCTTTTTTTTTTTTTTTTTTTTTTCATTTTCTCTTTGTTTTTTCCTCCACTAAAGAGAATACGTGGATCTTCAGGACCACTGACCGTGGTGGATTGATCTTCACAAAAGGGGCATTCCCACTATGAAATTCCTTGTCGTGAGATTTAGAGAAGGATAAAATTTATTTAATCTTATTTTTAGTCTTCAAAATTTTAATTAAATTTTAATTAAATAATTTATTAATTTCACCGTTGGAGTTAATTGAATTAAATGATTTTTTTTTTAAAAATGTGTCTGATTAAATAAGAAAATTAAATTAAATCAAAATTTGAGTCACCATTTTATTAGTCCAACCACTATATAGTCCAATGTTTATACCTATGATCTGACCATTGTGTTTTATAAAGAATTTATTTTGGCGACTCGAACCAATAATATAGCAACCTCACTGATCTTTTCAAAGCATTAGCTTTATAATTTTTGGACTCAAAATTTTCAAATAAGTATTATTTATAAATCATCGAGCCATATTCCTAACAGGCAACAATAAGTCAATCACTATTATCTAAAAGGGAAAGAGGTTAGTGGGGAAAAAAAAAAAAAAGAAAGAAACTAGAAAAGAGTTGGAGTGAGTTGATATATAGACTTTATAAAAAAATATATTATAATTTTTTCATAAATTGTGTTTTTTTTTTTTGGGGGGAAAATTTTAAAATTTTAAAAAAAAAAAAAAAAAAAGAAGAAGAACTCAGATATCAATCCTTCTTTAACTCTTCTCTAATTCATTTTCTCTGTTCACAAAATCACACCCTATAAAAAGTGGCGAATCTTCAAACATGAACTTTTAGTAATACCCGGGAAGAATTAAATAAATATTTCGACGCTACGTCTTCATTCTTACAGGTGGGTACCTTGTATCTTTTGTTTGTTGTTGGAATGCACGGCTGGCAATTTAAGTTTGCAAGAGTCTTTGAAATACCTCGAGAACAATGTTTGATCATATTCCACCCGAAGCAACAAAGCTTTTTTTTTTTTTTTTTCTTCATGTCTTCCTCTTACTTTAATAATTGCTTTCTTGTTGGTGGTCAGTTGCT
The DNA here is from genome assembly GCA_019804595.1 of Bruguiera parviflora. NCBI lineage: Eukaryota > Viridiplantae > Streptophyta > Magnoliopsida > Malpighiales > Rhizophoraceae > Bruguiera > Bruguiera parviflora. Next base: position 638,945 of record CM034059.1, read on the forward strand.
TTGCAAACTACACTTGGCCTCTCATCCAAGTCAGCCTGGTTGACAAATGATTAAATGAATTTGTTTCTCATACTTTAGACGACTGATATTCCCAAGCTCGAAAATTTAAAGAGGTAATCCTTTCTTCCGTTTTCTTTTTTTCTCTCTTTTTTTTTGTGTTTTTTTTTTTTCTGAATAAGCTGAAGGGAAACATACACTTAATCACCCACCAAGACATTTCAAAGGAACATGCTGTGAATACTGAAAAAGGCTAATTTAGATTATCGCAAAATTCCTTATATGAGATAGTGAAGAGATGCTTTCAATCTCTCCGATGCCAACCCCCCACAATAACCAACTTACTCTAAGATGTATACGAATCACTCACAACAAAAAAGATTTCGAACTACCCGTCGAAGAGCAATCCAGTCTCAAAACTCCTGAAATTTCAGGTGCAATAAAAATGACCATTTTGATAAAAATGTAGAGGCAGATGCCCCCTATCTTCATGTAATCGATCCAAAAGTGTCATCGGGGCATAATTGTTTCAATGGGATTTGTCATTTTGATGCTGTCATCTTTTCACCGTGCCTCCCCCAACCAACCAGGATGGCATTGTTCCGTATACGAGACCTTCGAAATGTACAACACAAAAGTTATAAGGTAAGAAGAAACTTGGTCTGACTGCCACCACACAGGCTTATTTCCCAAGGAGTCTCAGTGAGATGAGCTAACCCACTTTTGTCTCCCACACATGGCTCTTTGTTTGCATCATATAAATAAAAGCTGAAAAGGGCAAATAAGATGTAGTTTCCACACCACATATTCCTTAAATTAAAACAAGAAATCCTCTCTTGGTTCTCGTGAGTGGAAAACGAGGAGATTGTTTGGCAGATGAGATAACCAGCACAGACAAGCAACAAAAAACATAATCTAACAGAGTTGTTACGCTTACTGCCGCATATGTTTACAAAACTTAACGAAGTACTTGAAGAGCGTCAGCATTGACATAGAGAGAGAACCAAAAAGAATAGTTTCCATCACTTTCACCTAGAAAAACAATTGTTCCTAATTTTGTTCCCTAGTAGGTGCATCCTCTTGATATCCCGTCTCCTCTCCCTCTCTGATTTAACTAAACCCTCCTGCTTCTCTCAAATTCCAACCGCACAAAAATAATGGATGGAGAAAATGAAGCGAGGTCAAGGAGCTTCCGCTATGAGGACTACAATAACAGAAGGGTGTTCTTGAGAAGCTATCCTCTTCACTGGGGCAGTGAAGATGAAAGAAGTGAAGAAGAAAAGGTCAGGATGGTCAATGGGAAACCTACGAAGGAACCCAGCAAGAAGACCACACGAGCAGAAGAAGAAAGGGCCGAAGAAGAGTCCTTCAGGAGCTACCGGAAGAAGGCTCAAAAGAAACCCACGAAGAATATTGTCTTGTCAGTGTATCACTGGGGAGAGGGGAAGGTTATCATCCTGAGGAGATTCAAGCATAAGGTTGCAGTTTATGTCATCGGTTGTATCCTGGCTAGAAAGCTCCCAACACCTCTAATTTCAGCATAAAAATTGAGCTTCTCTTCCTCCTCTAATCCAAACTTTTCAGATACAGAACTACTGAAACTTTCCATATGTACACCATGTACGCATCCAATAAAGAATCAACCCCCCTCATCTCTTCCTCCTCTAATCCAAACTTTTCAGATACAGAACTACTGAAACTTTCCATATGTACACCATGTACGCATCCAATAAAGAATCAACCCCCCTCATTATTCAGCTTATTTATTTGCTTCCATCTATCTTACTAATTTATGTAATAAAGTCGTGCACAGAATCAATGCTACGATAAATTGCTTCTCTGAATAGATGGTATTTTCATTCTATCGAACTACGAAGAATTATATTACCAGTATAAATTCTTGTCACATTAACAATTCACTCCATCTCTAGGATCCCCAAAATTCCTGTGGTGAAGCCTGTTTGAATTAAATGAAAATGATTGCAAGGGCTCTGATTTGTCATGCGAGGGGCAAAGCCTACCAGCAAAATACTATTGGAAGTATAGTGATCAACCAGTTTTCTGCCACACTAAATGAAAAAAGAGGGTGTCCTGGTGCAAGAGGCTCCAACACTAATTGGTTTTCAATATGCTCTCAATCACACAAACCATCCAATGACCTCCAACTTTCACGGCCAGCCCTGACCCCTGAAAAGCAAGGTGGGACTTATTCTGTAGTACACACTCAACAAGCTTCTTGGTTAAAAAAAAAATAGATTATTGGCATGCCCGTTGCGAAGCATCCTTCCGCCAGCCTTAGGCTCAAATGCACGGGGTAACATAAGGATGTCAGACTGTAATGCAAGCTACCACGAGCAAATAGAGGTTCATAAAGAAGGATCCTAGATGTAAAAATCAAGATATTAACTAGCATGATATATTTTAATTTTGTTGATATAAATATTTTTTTAATATTCTTTGAAAAACATCTTTTTAATTGTTAAATTTAATTTTTCGGAAGATTTTGCTTTTTTTTTTTTTTTTGTTTTTTTTTCAACCATGCTTTCTAAGGGCACGTCGAGCAAGAAGCCAAAATTAAGAGGTGGTTCTTTTATTACAAAACATCCCACAGTAACGGGATAGAAATTAAATTATGAATACGATTACTTCCAATCAAAATACAGACAAATTAATGTATACTCATTAAGCTACAAAAACTTAAATGGACTTGCTGTAAAATTTTTGGGCCTGATTTTGGAGTCATTGCAAAATCAAGAACCATTTTCGGACAAAATGCAAGGCATATTGCTGACGTCTATGTTCCAATCCTTTCAAGGTTTTCCGAGACAGTTTTCATCCTGGGTCGAATCTCCGGATCCCCTTCTGTGCATGCGAGGGCGACGTGGAAAACAGCTAATACCTCATTTTTGGCATGCACTTCTCGGAGCAACATTGGGTCTACCATGTCTGATAAAGGGTTCTCTTCTTCAAATCCCTTTCTCACCCACTTCACTATGTCTGGAACTTCTATAGAAGTTGATGTGGTTGGTGAAAGCTCGGGCGATTTCCCGGTAAGCAACTCGAGCAACACAACTCCAAAAGAATATACATCCCATTTTTGGGCTGGTCTGCCGCCGGGGACACGGGCCTCCGGGGCACAGTAGTTGTTGGTCCGCTCAGTTTGGGCCGGTTTCAAGTATGGTAGTGCCCCACCGATGAAGCCACCAGAAGAGGAGGGATCGCTGCCTGTGATGCTTATGAGTCGGTTTAGGCCCAAGTCAGAAATGTATGGCTGGAATTCGTTGTCTAGGAGAATGTTAGTAGGTTTGATGTCTCCGTGGACAAATTTCCTTGGGCTGCACTCGTGGAGATAGGCCAAGCCTCTGGCTGTCCCCTTGGCAATTCTCATCCTGGTCGACCACGAGAGGCTCGTCGTCGGTGCCTGGCCACTTCTCCCTGTATAAAGAATGAATAAACAATATTCTTATGAATAAACCCTTCAAATAAATCCCGTAAGTACCACGTTAGGCACAAGTGTAACCAATGAAATTATGAAAACTTCAATGTTTTCACGAGTTTCCAAGTTTAAAAAAGCCCACGGTCACTTTCTGGCTAGGCCGAAGTTACTTTTCCAATAAACTGAAAAGGGAAATTCAGATAAATACTCACAAAGATGTAAGCACGCGTTGGAAATAAGTCACAACTCAGTACAAGGGAACTTCCAGTTAAGGAAATTCGAGGTTGGGCTGAAGCACTATTGGATTTGCTACCATGGGCCATGCCGAATCCATGGCCTCGTGATAGAGATGCACATATGCTCGAGCCCACAGCGCCCGCCATTCGCGGGTCCCACACGATGAATGGGTCAATGGACCTACGCACGCTAGATCTCACACTCACTCAATATAAAAGAGAACCCAAAAGTTATAAAAAATAAAAAAATCGCTTTCTTCTGCTTCCTCTTCTCACATGTCATTCCATTCGTTATTCACCTAACAGGGTGGGACTAGTTTGTTATGTTCCTCAAAGCCGATAGTCCCTATCCACGTTAGAAATGCATTCGCGTGGTACCACCGAAATAGCTGGATTCGCATTAGAAACAAGTAGTAGAGTCGGTGGGGCCACACGAACCAACTCACGATCATCGTGGAACGTCCATTAATCATAGCCCATTTATGGCCCATAGATTCCCTCAAATAAAAGCAAAAAAAACAAAAAACAAAATTTAAAACCCCTCTCCCCGGACCCACGGCCCCCTTAAAAGACCTTAGGTCAGAAACAGGGTCAAACTCAAAAAAAAAAAGCGAAAGCCAAAATATCCTCTAAAACAGCAAAGAACGAATCATCGTGGTCTGGCACTGGGAGTTGTACTAGTCCCGAGTTCAAGTCACTATCATAATAATTATGATTACACATTAAATTATCGCATACACTGTGTCAGGAATTCAGGTTGATGTAATATTTAAAAATTTCTTAAAATAGCGAGAAAAAGGGAAAAAGAAAAACAGGGGCAACTGGTTATTATTATGCCGGGGAAAATAAAATTATTTTGCAAGAAAAATAATGGATGGGACTATCACTAACCTCGAAGAGCATTAGCCAAGTTGCCGTTGGAGATGAAATCACAAATAAGAAGCTTCTCGTCGGGAGCCCAATAATAAGCCCTGAGTCTCACAATATTCGGATGCTTAACTTTCGCGATTGCCTGAACCTCCGCCGCAAACTCCTTGTACCTCTGCGGATCACCGCCCTCTCCCAGCCGCCGCACCGCCACCGGCACACCATTTCCGAGCACCACCTTGTACACTATCCCCAACCCGCTCTTCCCCAACACATAAGCAGAAGCTCTCAGCAGCTCGTCAAGCTCAAAGCTGAAGTTCCTGTCAATGGCCACCAGCTCTCCTTCGCCTTTCCCTCTCTCCGATCTCCGACGATCCTCCCCCTCTGAATCTTCGTTTTTAAAGCCGCCGCTAACGCAATAACAGATTGAGCAAAGCTGTGATTTTCCATTCCCGCCGAACTTGGCCCTGCCGGTACAGCTACAGCCGTTAGAATCATCCTTCTTTTTCCAATAGATGTAAACTATTACCAGGCCAATGAATGCCACGCCAGCGGCGTCAGCTACTGAGATGAGGATGATCAGACCGGGACTTAAACCCCTTTTGGAGCTAATGCCGGATTCCGGCGTCGAATTCTGAGTTCCCGGCGAGCTGTGTGCGGAATCCTTGCAGGGTTTTTGGAGAGGAAACCCGCACAAAAGAGGGTTTTCGAGAAACGCAGTCGGACCTTGATTTGCAAACGACCCCGTTTGAGGAATTTCTCCGGTTAAGTTATTGTTTCGGAGATCGAAGCTCACGGTGATCGGTAAATTTCCCAGTGATTTCGGAATTCTGCCGGACAAATGATTGAAAGAGAGGTTTAGCGTACTGGAGAGAGACTTAAGGTCACCGATATCGTTAGGAATCGATCCGTTGAAATTGTTAGAAGAAAGGTCAAGTTGCATTAAGTTTTCCAGTTCCGGCCAAATTCCGGCCGCAATTCGACCGGAAAATTTATTCTTGGCGAGAATCAGCCTCTGCAATTGCTTGCAATTCTTCAGGTCTTCAGGCAAAGAACCCGTCAGCGAATTGTTGGAAAGATCGAGGTTTTGAAGTCTTGGGAGGTTACAGACCGAAGGAGGAAGCGTGCCGGAGAGATTGTTGCCATAGAGGAAAATGCTGTGAAGCGAGGTGGCGTTGAAGAGCTGAACCGGAAGTGACCCGTAGAAGTTATTGCTGTGGAAATTGAGTCGCCGGAGGTAGATCAAAGTGCCTAACTCCGACGGAATATACCCCCGGAGATGCTTGCCGGAGATTGTGATGCCGACGACACGCGGGTCCGGTAACCCGCTTATGTTCATGCAGGAAATACCGGACCAGCGGCAGGGAGTGGGGTCGTCCTCGTTCCAGTCGGAGAAAGCGGAGCCGCTCGATGATCTATCAACGGCGGATTTTAAAGAGAGAAGGGACAGGCCATCGGGGGTAAGAGAAAGAATTGAAGTAATGCCGTTGTTTAGGAAGTGGAAGAGGAGACAAAGAAGCCTCAAGCAGAGGCTTTTCTTCATTCTTTGTCTTTTGGGTGTTTAGTTTACAATTTTTAGGTTCCGTTTTATTTTCTTTGGGTAGAGAAAGCAAATAGGGACTTTGAGTGATATGTTTACAGTTAAATTGAAGAAAGAAAGAGAGGATGGAGGGACGGTGGAGACCGGATGGGGTGGTTGGGAGTGGGAGAGTCATTATACAGAGACTTGAGGAAGACGAGATTTTGATTGAGATGGGGCCCATCTCCCGCCGAGAGAGAGAGAGAGAGAGAGAGAGATGGGGAGGGGGTTTCCCTAATAGAAGGGGAAGTAGTAGAAGAAAAGCAATTGCAGAGTTGCGGGACTGATTTCTTGGGTTATTCGTACGAATGATGGTGATGGTTTGATGAGTCGTTTTGTAGGTTTTCTCTTTTGCTCTCTGTAGCTTAGCCTGAAGCCAATTCCATTATTTGCCCTCGTACGTTGGAAACCGAACGGTTGCATTAATCAATTTGCTTATTTGGGTAATTGGGCTTTGGCCAATGGAGCAAATGTAGCAAAAACTTCTCATGGCACCATCAAGAGAGTGATTATGATGATAATGACGAATTCTTGAGTAAATTGACGGAGTTCATAGTTCAAGTATTTAAGTTTCTATGATTGTCCAGTGGCCGAATGGCCCTTAACTGCCAACTAAACCGATCGTAGATGAATTTGAGAGGGTCCATATACTTGATCCTCCCAAGCCCTCAATGTCGTAGGATGCTCGTATTATATAATAGGCCATATACTTTTGCTTGTTAAAACGGAAAGGTTATATGTACAAATAAATTAGAAGCATTTTAATACGAATCATTCGCTAAGTCTTTTGATGCATTTAATAATGAATTTGCACATTAAATTTGACAAAATTTATGTTACGAAATTTTTAACAAAATTCGATATTGTAGTTTTCAGTATTAGCTGAGTAGCCACATTAATTATTCTAATTGGCTATTTACGGTATACTAGTGGATTTGGACCAAAGCAATCATCTTCCTTGCTCGGTTGATTCGAAGACTCGCGACGAAGACAGTATATCTGCCGTACATTTGATATCAAGAATAGTGTCCATAATGGAACCTACGACCGCAAGCCGCGAGGTAGAGGATTGCTCGTTTAAGTTTAATGCTTCACTCGTGTGCCATAGGCTGCAAATGCCATGCTTGAAGAACACGTTTAACTGAACCTCCTACTGAACCTCCGTTTCTTATTCAAATACAGAAAAGCAGTACCTAAAATTCTGTTCGCAATACCGTCTCTGACAGCAATACGCTGCCAACTTGAATTGTACATACATGCTGACGTGACTTTCGATATCAAAATATACATGGGAGAATCACTAGCTCGTTAACATCCGGCCGTTGAAAAGCCCAGGAAGAAGAAGAAGAAGAAGAAGAAGATGGCGATGATGAAGAAGCGGTTCATTTCTCTCTCGCATAACATTCCCCGCTTCTCTTATCAGTGAGATTGCCTCCGGATTTGATACGGTGAATTGTGACTCTAAGATTGAACGAGTATTTCTAATACAGATTCTTCACACTTGCTTTCAAGATTAAAAAATTTAGAACACACCACCATGAAAAATTGCACATTAAAATTTAGTCATCAGCCGGTGAATAACGAGAAAATTCAAACTGAAATATCAACTTCAGAAGAATAAGTTGATATGGGACAAATATAAATTCGTATGCTATATTATCATAATTGTTGATTGTATATTTTTAAAGTTTTTAAATTTATAATTACAATTAACGAAAAAATAATAAAATCACAATCACAGCATTTGTCCCACCCTAATTCTTTCGCGTCCTTCCAATGAAGCTCAAATTCGAATTTAGGATATACCCCCAAGGTCACACACGAAAGCCGTAGCCATGGGGATCTGCTCGGAGCAATCTTTCGTAATATTATCACTCACCCAACTTGCAGCGGAGGCTGAATGATTTTGATTATTACTTTACGTCTACTTAGTCGGACAAAGCAGAATGATTATGCCTCACTCTCCATCATGAAAACATGCTTTGAAGCTAACAAAGGGAGACCGCAAAAATGAAGACAAAAGACTTTTTTCCCTGATCGTTCTACTGCTTGCTTACGGACGTTTTCTTCAATCTTTGTCGCAGAGCTATTGAAATTCATTTTTTGGGTAACTAATACAGCGTCGGAAATGGAAGAAGACTTAAGCATAATCCTTTCCTCGCCAACTGAGTCTTGTGATCTCTCATCGCATTTTGGGTAACCAATACAAAGTCATATTTGGGCGTACCATGGATTTTCACTCCTTACACTGGAATTTTTGCCCTTTTCTTTTAGTTGCATTTTTTTTAATTTTTAATTTTTTTTTCGCACACAAACTAACCACGCACCCTTCTTTTGGAAAACCCTTTCTGTGTATAGTTTTGTTTTTGCTTTTTGTTTTTTTTTCCCCCTCATAAAACCCGAGAAACCCTTTGAGTTTTGTTTAAGAAATGTAATCGACGTGTATGATATGGTATCCTTACCCCAAATGGGCCTACGCAATTGATACCTGAATATTATCAATTATTGTAGAAAAGTACGTCTCATTTCATACCCACCAAATCGCTCCACTTATCCTTCATGAATCATCACACCTCTACCCGTAGCACACGACAAACCTCACGAAAAAGGGAGCAGCCCATGCAATCATTATTTCCAACAATCGCAATCTCGTGTCATTCAGGACAAGTGCGTATAGGTTCAACGCAGGAACTCATTTCCAACCCCCCCCCACCTTCTTATTGTTCTTCCTAATGTTTTAAGGCCCGCCCTTCATAGCCATCAAACCCCAAATCAAAAATCTGAAAAGTGGTCTCTTGATACAGTGACTAAGACGACATCTACTTCTTTTCTTTTTTCTTTTTTCCTGGTGAAAAACGATATCAACCATTACCACAGCAGACTCTAGCTTTCCAGCTTAAACCCGGTAGTTTCACACTGTTAAGGGTTTTCTACCATTAATTCTTGGTATCCTCCCCTTACTATCGAGCCATGTGTGTGGGCCCCCAGTTCCCGAGCAATAAGATCAACATAATAACCAGGTAGATAAATTTGAAAAAGAAGTTTGTTCAACACATTGGAACACTAGCAAGAGAAAGCATGGTAAAAGGAAACAGAATTACATGATGGAAAAGACCGTCTTCAGGAAATTTCCCCGGTAATGACTAAAAGCCACATCTATCCATCCATCTATTGTTTCCCGGAATCAAATTAAAATTAGCTGTCTCCAATACAAAAGATGCTTTGCAAGCATATCGACTGCATGTTATGAATACAGGAAGCATCTCCACCTGGTCCACCATAACCGAGACTACCTTACTCCCCAACTTCTCCCATTTCTTGTTCTGTACTGGGTGTCATAACCGGATAATATTTGTAGTGCAGCTCCCCAACTTCGTCACCTGATGGCTTCTTCCACCCAGTTGGTCCCACATAATAAACTGATTGTAGATATAAGTCCAGTGAAAATTAGCTCTCACTAAAGAACCCTTTTAACACAGGAAAATAACATAGAGAACAACACAGAAAAATTTAGACGGCCATGAACACTGGAGCAGAGACAGACAGAGAGAAAGAGAGAGAGAGATAGTACTGCTAGCAACTCCACCACTGGCTCCATCGCAGAATGTAGCATGATAAATAGCTCTTCTAGCCAACTCTGCAGCTTCTTCAATTGACAAATCAATACCGATACCTGTCATAAGAGTAACACCATGTTAAGAGAAGCATAACCTGTCTGTTATCTATACACCAGGAGAGAGATACTCAGAAGTATGTTTCAGAGCTGAGGAAGATGTCATGTTTCGGTAAAGAAATGAAGAGATAGAAATCATTACTTTGTTGAATAATACAGCACACATCATCCAAAATAACACATATAAAAAACATATGCATATCTACATAGCCACTTGTTTTGAACCAGTGTGAATTGCCAATAAGTAGTCACTCTTGTTGCACGACCATGGAATGTACATAACATATTAACCAACTTCTTACTAAATATGTTCTCCAAAATCATTTGACAATCTTTTCTTCCCAAAACTCAAAACATCTATCACAAGTTCCTCCCTTCAGCCCTCTTTATGATAAAATTAGCGGAGAATTCTCACGGTATACCCTTGTCCATATATTTTCAGTCGTAAAATCAGAAGCCTGATACAGGAAATGCCCCATCAGCTTGTTCCGTGGATGGTTGCTGAATTCATGCCTAGTAACATGTGGTTTAACCAACAGCATTTCCGGTAAATCTGGGAAATTCATGTTCCATACAAATGGCTTGAAAGATCAATGTTTCGACATTGGAACAAAGTTAGAAAAGATAAAACACCTACCCACCATCCAGGACACCATAAGCATATGGGGAACCAGATCCAACTGATAATCTTGTTCTTTTCGACCTTCCTCCTTCACTGTCCACATAGTATAATCCAGGACCCTGGATGAAAGACATATTAGTTCTTGCAAACTGATTAACAGGAAAAACAGGGGAAAAAATAAAAGGAAGGATATCTACATATCATTAATCATTACCGTTTCAACCAATCCGGCAATCATGGTCCCAACAGACAGGCCTATTCCTCGGTAGGAGTATAGTATGTTTGCCAGAAGCTTTGATGCTCCTGTAACTGAAATTCTGCGCTTGTTTGCCAATTCATGCAGTCGGGCACTGAGTCATGGAAGATACTTTCGTACGCATAAATTGGATATCGATAAATTTACCTAAGACTTGCAATCTCATCTTCATAGGCAAAAGGAAATTCCTTGGCATACACACATGCACACACAAACACACATACTACTGCCTAAGAATTGGCAATTTGTTTTGCAAATATTTCTATGCTTTTTTCCAGCAGATTTTTTTTTTTTTTTTCAAACGCTAATAACGGGTAGATCTACCTGAGCATAAAATTTTCACTTTAGTTATGTCATTGTATCTTATGACTCCATGGTTGGGCAGACAACAAAAGGGAAGCATCAAAAACTTAAATCAGGCCTTAATATCTCTGAGAGGCCATGGAACAATCAGGAACATTACTGATGGACATTGAGAAGAAATTGGCATCACGTGTAGGCAAACTTATCCACAGGCAAACACATTAAAAGAGATAAAGAAACAGGTGATGCCTTCACCTTCCTGACATATAGGCTACAAGTGGCATTACCCCAATTTCATCAAATTTAATTACACATAAATGTTCTTCTTGAGCGAGTTGCTCACATTTCGGCATAACCGAATATCTGAAAATGAATTGAAGATCGATGACTGAATCCATGACCAAAAAGAACAAATATATTGTAAATCTATACTGCTCCAAATTGTATCTATAGCCTCCAAAATATATTCCCATGCTCAGCTTTTTATAGGCTGCTAGCAGTTAAATTCACCAGAACATGAAACTTTTACTTTAGTTATAAACATATGTTTTACATATCATGTCTTTTCTATCTTATGAGCTGCATGCTTCAACCAACAAGCCAAAGGAAAGTGCCTAAAGACATAGATCAGGCCTTCAAATCTGAAATGTCATGAATAAGTTAGAAACATTGACAACAAATATCGGAGAAGAAGAAACCGGCATCACAAGGTGTCCAAATTATCCACAGGTAGTGGTGTTAACAGAGATCAACTACCTTCCGGGTCTTCCCGACATATGTTTGCTACATGTAACATTACATCTAGCCAGAATGTTATCGCTGTATCCTTAGTTGACCAAATCCATTCAATAATGCTTGTCACTTCTTCGGTGAGTTGATTTTTAGTATAAGCACATATTTGACAATGACTTGGAGATTTAGGTCTTCAATATAACCAAAAAAGAAAAAAAAAAAGTATATTATTGTCTCTGCTGACATCAGTGGTAATCGGACGCTGACACGACGGCGCCGAGGAAAACCCATCACCCAGCCCGCCGGCCCCACACACAGACATCCATTCGGATTTAGATAGAAAAAAAATAAAAAAACACATGCCTTTTGGGAGTGAGATTTGGAGTTTTAAAAAAAAAAAAGCGAATCAGTCAAGAGACTGGATGATGCCGGTTACAACAGCGGGGAGGGAATGCTTAGAGACTCTGCAGGTTGTGTGAGTTCGTTCTGGAACATCATCTAAAACGTTCCTTGTGCTGCGGGCAAGAGAACCGCCGGAGCGGCTCACGTCCAGACACAAGTTTTTTTTTAATACTTGACTTTCAAAGTATTGCGGATTTTTGGATTTAATTCGATCTTTTCGATTTTGGGCATTTTAATTCTTTGATTTCCTCAATTAATGTAAATTAATTTTCCTTTCTTTCTTTCTTCTTCTTCTTTTCCCCCCCCTCTTTCTTTGTAGATCTGGACTAAAGAAATTAAGTCAGGTTATTTTATTTTTATTTTTTATCTATTAAAAATATTAAAATATACATTTTATAATAAACTAATTATTTTTATTTTCATAAAATTTATTTTATTTTTTTTAAATTAAATATTTCTTAAAAGACCAATTATTTTAATTTTTAATTATTAAAATATTTTTCTTTTTCTTTTTACAATTTTACATTGGCCCTTAAATTCCATTAAAAAACACGACAAACGAAAGTGTACTCTATCACGTTCTAGTGATGTGTGCTTTGAATTCTGCAACAGCATTGGACCTAATTTGTATTACTAGGCCCGCATTCTCAGTGGGCCTGGCCTAAGATTCGCAGGAACAAGTCCAGGGTTGTTGAGCAAATTCTAGTATATATATAAAAAAAAAATAAAAGGGGTAGACTAAGAGTTTTACCAATATTTCTTTTTTTTTTATTTTTTAAATAAAAGGGTTTTTTTTTTTATTTTTCTGAAGGAGAAAAAAATGACAAGCATGGACAGCTCGAGAAAAAAAAAAAAAAAGAGAGAGAGAGAAGTGACAAGGATGGATGTGAGCCTTTTCTTGGGCTTGGTCTAATTTAAAAGGGCTGCTGGCCTGTGTCGTTGATGGGCTTGATCGAATCCCAAAATAGCAATAGTTTTTATGGATATAGTTGGTTAGTTGAAATGCTCTTTCTATTTCAATAATGATAAAAATAAAAGAATTAAAAAAAGAAAAGAAAGAAAAAAAAAACCTGAATAAGGCAAGTCATCGGGAGCAGGGAGTGTAAATAGGGGAGTATATAATGGCCAACAACACGAATTTCACTTTACGATAGTTTAATGATTGGCCCTTTTACGGTTTAAAGCAGCAGACGAATTGCCGACGGAGAAAACCCAACGGTCGCTTGTTTAAAATTGGTAAGTGGTCCATTTCAAGCCAGCAGGAGTCACACATAGTGATAATTCTTGACGGTGCTCTGGCTTTAATTAGTGCTAATACACACGCATGATGATACTCTAATTGCCCCTCCAGCGCTCTTTAAGTCTGAATTCAAATTCCATAGGAGCCGTAATGGTAACCAATTGGAGGAAAGCTGAAAATGGAATGCGCACGTCACAAGCCATATATATGTGGGCCGTGGGCTGCCGCCATGATTAAGTAGATCTTTATGTTGAATGTGGACGAGCGTTGGCATCGAGTGGCAATTTTATCTTAACCATCAACTTTAATTAGTTTTTTTTTTTTATATCTATGTAAATAATTACGATTTTAAAAAGTGATTTACTTATTTATTTTTTTTTTTCGAGGTCTTGAGAATGAGTAAGCGCCTATAAATATAGGGAAGGAGAGGAGGGCAGAATTCAAAGTCCTCGTGTCTTCTCTCTCGGTACTCAGGCCGGCTGGTCATACGTTCATTAAAAAAAAAAAAAAAAAACGTATTTCCCATCTTTGTTGCTTGAGATTTGAAACCTAACGACATACGTTAAAAAAGAAATTCTTGTGAATATTTTAGTTTCAGTTTTAGAAATTTTACTTTGGACTAAACCGCAGGAGTGTTTTTAGGTACGGTGCATATGGTGACAATAGCCAATGGCCACACAGAAGAAAAATTATATATTTATCTAATTGACAATCATACAGTTGCACGCTCGTGCTGTGGATTTACCCATGCGACAATCATTAATCTAGAAGAAAAAAAACAATGAATTGCCTGATGTCACCTCACAAATTGTGATTTACACAGCCTGACATGACAGGGATTTTTGAACCTCGCCAATTAGCCTGTATCGCACGGACCCATATTCTCAAGAAGGAATGATGCGGACTTATAATTCGTTAATAAATAAAAATTGAATTATAAATGTCTAATTAAATAATTATAATTGTAATTTTTGTTGATTTGTGCCATTTTCGTGTCGAAAACACGTATCCTTCTAAGTGAACCATACACGATGTCGGCCAAAATAAAGAATTAATTTAAGATTATGTGTCATGCCGTCGTCAATTTAAATCTCGCGATGTTCGAAAAATCAAAGCTTCCCATAACCACACGAAAGTGATTAAACAATATGATTGTTGCGAATCAAAAGAGCCAAGTGAAATGATTTTGTTTTGGGAATCTTTTCTCCATGCTTCCGAACTAGTGTGATCGACTTGAGTCAACGGTGTCGTGCCACGCCTAACATTATGGAATTATGAAGCAACGTGTTAGATTCTTGGTCTTGAACATGATTTCTCCCCCTTCTTTCTTTTTCTTTCTTTCTTTTCTTTTTTTTTTTTTTTCTGTTTTTTTGACTCAGACGTGACGCAATTGTGCATTGTGCTCCCTGGAGCCACAACCAAAATTTTAGCTTTCGGTCGCAGACATTGTCCTGCTGCTACATTTTGAAATTGTTATATCGTTTGGTCCAACTAATTAACAATGATGTATCCTTACCATTCCTCGCAAGCACTGCCGCAGAAAACATGCGATTTCGTTTAAATTAGTCATTTGAAACTGTTTAAAAATTTTTCTGTCTACGAGAGACTGGGACAAAACCGTTCTCCACAGCTCAGGACCCAACATCCGCGCACCTGTCCTAACTGTATGTTGATCTTGCATCATACCTATACGATTAGTCAATCTCTTCAAAACATTAAAAAAAAAAAAAAAAATGCTAGACGGGTCTCGTTACACTAACGGATATGACGTGAACTCACAAAAAATATCATACCACCGCACCGTAGAAACCAACATTTTTACTTTGCAGCCGAGAGGAAGTGCACGCATGCTCTCTTTTCTCCTAGCATTTTTCCTAATCATCCTTTGTTTGTCATTCATTCTTAGATTCTCATCTAACGCGACCGTCAAATGCTAGCTATTGTTCAATCTCCTAGTACACATTTTTGCTTTGTGGGTGCTCCTCAACGTGCATTTTCTGAAGTCGCGTAAATAAATCATCATTCTCAAACATAACTCGTTATGCTATATATATATATATATATATAATTCGCCTCGGACAGTAGCATAGAACGATGACTCCGAAAATAAAACAAAGTCAAAACGGTAGGCTAAAATGAATTGTCTTTCCAATCAAATGTTATTTAAATGGAGTCGTCATGGTGTACACACTATATAATTGTTTTGACGGTCAGACTCCATACCATGTGCACGCAGACAATATCTTAGAAAATCATGCATTTCTGTTTATATATATATATTTTTATTTTTATTTTTTTTTTAAAAAAAATTATTTTATGTTCTTGACTTTTCCGGAAGGAGTGGATGGAATGAATCTTTTCACGTTCTCATTTGTTGAATATGCATTATATGTGGTAGTATGGATACAGATATGGTGCAAGTATTTCGGTGAAGTGAAAGGTAAGAAAGCAAAATGATGGCTTCGGTCACCAGAAGATGCAACTTCAGATCATGTATCTTGCAGTGGGGTTAAAGAGGTATAAATTTCAACTGTCTCACAGCCGGTGGCTGGTGGTGGTTATTGAGATGACTGACTTCCCAGGCAAGGCAGACGGCTACTTTATGACCAAAGAGAAATAAAGATTTGCTCATCCATGTGAAACTGAACTACTCTGTGTGTGTGCATATACTAATTTGAGCTTTTATATATATATATATATATCTTGTTTTTAATAAAATAGAAATTTATATTTAAAATATATTATTAAATTTTAAATTAATTAATACTGACATAAAATAAAAAATGTATTTAAATGCAATAATATTTAAATAATAATTTTAAAAAATTAAATAAAAATATTAATAAAAAATTTTATTCTCAAATTATAAATATGATAACTAATACTCTTAAAATATTTGTTTATGATATACATGTATATATATGTATATATGCACAGGAAAATAGTTAAGAATTAGATGACATACACGCACACACACAACTATTTTAACTATTTCAATGATCAGCGATATTTTTTGTGGATTGTTAGTACGGTCTCCGACGCCGCGATTTCCAGTTATTCTATGGGAGGGCAGAGGATTCAAACATGGCACATGCACCGAACCTACCATGTACACTGGTCTTAGCGTGTAGTGGCATTTTGCGCTATTGATTTCCACTGTAACTTAACACTGGCAGTAGAAAGTCAACATGAATCCAACCCTTTTTGCCCATGTCGAGCAATTGGTCCCTCGCAAGAGAATGGCTGCCTGAAATTTTGGCAGGCAGCCATGAGGTTGGGTCAAACTTGGATAAGGTGCCATAACCGTCCAAAACTTCAGAAAGTATCCGATTTGGAAAGAAAAAATGAACGACCCACGAGAGAGAGAGAAAAAAAATAAAAAAATTCCGATAAACCAACCCGACAAATTGTAATTAATGAAGTGTGCTGCAGCCTCACGGTGGCTTTAGTTGTAGTTGTTCGCCGGGGCGGGAGGACCTATGAGAGCAAGCGAGACGCGTACTTTGCCGAACCAAAATAAATAAACGATCTCCTAATTAAGCTACACGTTGACGGACCAGTTAATTTTTAAATTTGAAAACAGGCTCTCGACCGAAGTCAATTGAACTTTTTTGTTATCGTTCGCATCTCTTGTTCTGCTTTACTGCAACTGGAACCGAATTTGGAAGCGTAAACCGCCGGTTAACTGAAACTGTGACCGTAGGCGCAACTCGTAAGTCGTTTTCAGTGTTAAAAGTCTCGAATATAAATTTTAATCAAATTTAATTAATTTTGAAAAAAAGAAAATCTAAACGGTCCTCCCGGCACCTAAAACGAGAGATTCCCCCCCCCCCAGCGGTTCACGAAAAGTCCGAGTCTGCGCGAGGGAACAATTTTGGGAGCCATTTATAGGACCAAAGGGCCCTTCCGAATCAAAGACAGCGTCACAGAACCCGGGGGTATTATCGGTAAGCCAGGTGTACGGAAGCAGGAATCACCTATTTATGTTCTGTTTGATTAGAATAAATGTGGGCTAGCCACCGGTACACGTGGTGATATTTCTAACCATGGATTTTAAAAGACCAATAATTACTCCACGAATCACGCAAATTGCGGTAGTTTTCTCCCCCCCCACCCCACCCGGTCAACGGTGAAAAATATTTCATCCTCAGCATCATAATATGAACCACAGACATGTGCTCCTCGGCTCGAAAAAGTTCGGCCCGAGGCTTCTATTTCCACTTTACACTTTGATAAGGGTACTCCAAATCCTTATATGCAAGGCATGTCCAGTGAAAGCAGCAAGAGTCGTTTGATTTCAGAATCTCGACGAGTGTGGAATTTGCGAAACAGAAGAGTACTGCTAATGCCGTGTGGCACATGGTTCGCTGGGGGTTTTTTTTTTAAAAAAAAAAAAATTATTATTAAACTTTTAATCAATTAAAAAAAATTAAATACCAAAAAAGTGAAAAGTCCGCTAGAGTAAGAGTGACTGAAAAATGAAAACTGGCTCGAAGTCGTTATTATTTATAAATTTTAAATTCTCATAAGTTAAAAAAAAATTTTTTTTGAGGAAAAGTTATTTACAAATGGCACTGGAGTCTCATTAGATAAGCACGAGGTGTTGCGACACAAAATCAATGTAAGGGTAGTGTTATTAAATATTTATAATTTTATCGTTGGCCATATATTACACATTCGTAACGCATTAAATAATTATAAATACAGTTGACGATAATAGGATTTGCCAACTTTTCTGTGCACCCGCCAGAAAATTTTGCTTTTTTGGGCACATTTTTTGTACATAGCTCTGGAAAGCGACTTTTTAGGGGAGTGACGCATCACGCGCGCATTAAATTTTCACATGAAAAGGACAAAATGGTAATTCGACTGCATTTATTACAGATCTGCGAGCCGACAAACGAGGAGATCGGCAATGTCGGCCGGTGAACCGGGGAGACATCTGCGGCGAAAATTCCAAACACCCCCCCCCGCACAACATTTCGAAAAACCGGGACGTCTAGTTTTTATCACCAATAATTATACTATTGTGTTATTTGGACAAAAAATTATTATATTATTTTTAAACTCTCCCTAAAATTATTCTATTAACAGTTATTATTTTAATTTCCCCCATACATAAATAACCTTCCACCCATTTTAAAACGACAATTTCCAAATAATTTCTTGAATCTTAACCAAATTCTCCATCCCTCTCCCTCTCTCTCTCTCTCTCTCGCGAACTGCGCCATGTATGCTCTTTGAGAGAAACAGTCAATTGGAACCCAATTCCCCAACCACCAAACATCATTGGACGGTCGAAACTTTAGCAAGTTTCTTTCTGGTTATACTCGTTTGTGAATGCTATGCTCTTTGGCGCGGCCTCCTTGGCTCGCTCCGATTCTTCTGGTAAGCTTTTGAACTTCTAACGCACAGTTCCAAACTAACCGGAAGTTTTTCTTTTTTTTCTTCTTTTCATTTTTTCACTTTCTCTTTCCTTATTTTTCTTGCTGTTTTGGTTTTTGGGTTATTGGGTTTTTGGCGCGTTTCTGTTTGTATGTAGTTAATTATCGTTGTCAAGACTGTTATTTTTAATATTCTAATTTTTTGGTTATTTTTTGTTTTCTTGAAAGATGTTCTTAGAATATATTTATACAAGGTAATGGTGATTTCTAGGAGTTGTTTTAACGTATCGATCTTAGCAAAGAAGGTTGTTTTGGAGAACCCCGTGATCTTCATTTTTCTTGTTTTTATTTTGGAATCTTGAAAATATTTTTGGCTTGTCGATGAAATGTCCATTTCAATTTTCACATGTGCTTTTCTTGTTCGGTATTCCTCTTCTTTGCGACTATCCATTTTCACATGTTTTGGGTTTTGAGGTTTTGGTTGTTGGACGATATGTCTTGATCAATTGGGGCTAATCAATACCTCAGTCTTTCCTTCTTTTCCTTTTTTTCCTTTTTTCGGATAGTTCTCAATACCTGAACTTGACTATGTTTTTTTCCTTGTTTGAATTCCTTATTTTTCTGTTTCTTTTTCTATAGGTTTGGCTTATTGTATTGCCTGGGATATTAAAAACTAAAAGTTGCTGCACAGTTGAGCCTAAAAATGGTGTTTCTTATGTTCTTTACTTTTAATTTATGGAATATTATGTTAGAAACTTGGGAAATTGCTATTTCATTTGTGGTTTTTCCAGTTTGTTCCCCTTTGTGGTTAAATTAAAACAAGCTGGTGTTGAACATTTTCGGTTGCTGAGTTGATGGGACAAGATTCCATTATAATTTTTCTTTTTTTCTTTTTAAATCAATGCATTGAGTGATTTGGACAAGGTTTTTTTCTGTTTTAGATTTGCTAATTTCGTTTTATCATTTTTTTTTCCCCATGGTTCAGTTTATATAAATTTCCACCATACACATCTATTGTGAGTGTGAAACATGGATGTAGCCGAAGTTGAAGAAAATTTGTTTGCAGCAACTGATGCCAAGGTATGAGTGTGATATATATAATGCATAATGCATACTTGCATAGTATAAACTGAAGAAAGTCCCGATCCATTGACATTGGGCGGGCCTCTAGTTATTTGTTATTTGTAATATCTTTCTATACTCGTTTAGTGATGTCAGAAAAAGTATAATACATACATTTGTAACTCAGAAACAACATTTGGGCTCTTTAAGCGGCACTTGGTGGTCATGACAATTGGACTGCAGTGTTGAATTTGGTTGAAGTGGTGTTTCTCCATTTGATATGGCTAGGATACTTTTAGTGTTCTTTTCAAAAGAATATTAATATATCTGGCATGATTGCTTGGAGCTATTTTCATCATATGTAGTGTTATGAAATCTCCACTTCCTTAACTATTTCTAGCTGGTAAAGGTAGAACTTTTTCAAATGGTAGAGAATGCATAAATTGTTAGTTCATTTTATGAGTAGATTAACTGACAAATTTATGTCTGCTTATTCAGCTACATGGAGATATGTGTAAGCTTCTCTCTGCAATTTATCGCAAAATTTTGTCAATTTTTCCATCCTTGGAAGCAGCACAGCCTAGGAGTAGATCTGGCATTCAGGCATTATGTTCACTTCACGTAGCACTTGAGAAAGCTAAATATGTTCTTCAGCACTGTGCAGAATGCAGTAAGCTCTACTTGGTATGATGATTTTTCCTCCCGTGTCCTTAGTAGCTTTAGTTCCACTTTCCTCCTCCTCCTCTTCCTCTTCATCTTCTTCTTGTTCTTCAGTTTTCATTTTAATTCATTAGAATGTCTTGGTAACAGAGCCACATTTTTCGTACAGGCTATTACTGGGGATTCTATCCTTTTGAAATTTGAAAAGGCAAGAAGTGCCCTTGTAGATAGTCTTAAGCATGTTGATGATATTGTCCCACAATCTATTGGTTGCCAGGTAACATTTTTCTTGAGTGTGATTATTTCATCATATGGCCCCAGTCAAATTTATGATTGAGTATGTGGGTAGTCTGATCTCCGAAGTGCTTTGACATGTGAATAAAGAGTTGAATTTTTAACCTTGCTGACTTTTTGCAAGCCTATCAGAATTGGAAAACATATTATTTCTTTTTGCTATATTTCTTGTACAAGTTGTTTATTTGCAAGTTTATGTGGTTGCCTTATGATGCCTATGGAGGCTCCATCTCTCCATATCGTGTCTTATAATGATTCTAATTAAGGAATTGGTGATGTCTACTTGTTATAACAAGAAAACAATGTTACATTTGTCTCCTTGTTTCTTGACCTACTTTTGTACTATTTACAAGTAATTGTTGATGTCCTTTATGATGTACATCTTTTCAGATTTCGGAGATTGTAAGTGAACTTGAGGGTATTGTGTTCTCTCTTGATCCATTAGAGAAGCAAGTGGGTGATGAAATAATCACATTGCTACAGCAGGGGAGAAAATTTGATAGCTCTAATGACAATAATGAGCTAGAATCTTTTCATCAGGCTGCCACAAAACTTGGTATTACTTCCTCCAGAGCTGCTCTTACAGAAAGAAGGGCTCTTAAGAAACTTATAGAAAGAGCTCGTGCAGAGGAGGACAAGCGGAAAGAGTCAATTGTGGCTTATCTTTTACATCTCATGAGGAAATACTCGAAGCTATTTCGAAGTGAGCTTGCGGATGAAAACGATTCACAGGGTTCAACACCTCGTTCACCTACTGTTCAGGGTTCTTTTGAGGATGGAGTGTCTGGCAGTGATGGCCATGCCTTTGAGCGGCAGCTGTCAAAGCATAGTTCTTTCAATTTCAAGCCAAGCATTAGGAAATCTGGGCAGATGGCTATTCCACCAGAAGAATTGAGGTGCCCCATATCGCTGCAGCTGATGTATGATCCTGTCATCATTGCTTCTGGGCAAACATACGAAAGGATCTGCATTGAGAAATGGTTCAGTGATGGCCATGATACTTGTCCAAAGACTCAACAGAGGCTCTCTCATCTTACTTTGACTCCCAATTACTGTGTTAAGGGCCTTGTTACTAGTTGGTGTGAACAGAATGGAGTTCCTGTTCCTGATGGCCCCCCCGAGTCTCTTGATTTCAACTATTGGAGACTGGCAATGTGCCAACTAGAAACTACAAATTCAGGATCAGTGGAATGTCTCAGCACTGACAAGTTAAAAGGGGGAAAAGTTGTCTCTATGGAGGAGAGTGGTACCATTGAGGAGGCCAAAGAAAATTGTATTGAAAGGGCGTCACCACGACAGGAGTATACTCCAGATGAGGAAGACCTTGACCTTAATGTTTTTCAAAGATACGAGAATTTCCTGAGCATTTTAAATGAAGGGGAAGATTTGAAGAAAAAATGCAAAGTAGTAGAACAAATAAGGCTTCTATTGAAGGATGATGAAGAATGCAGGATATTTTTTGGGGCCCATGGTTTTGTCGAAGCATTGCTGCAGTTTCTAAAGTCGGCTATGCAGGCAAGGGATGCAAGGGCTCAGGGGAGTGGAGCCATGGCTCTCTTTAACCTTGCAGTCAACAATAACAGGTTAGTGAAATATTCAAACATCAATATAGCTTTCGGGAAATTATTATTCCAAATTAAGTAGGACTAACTGCAGTTTAGGAGGTGTTGGAATGTTAATTACTGCCCATACTTGGACGTGACTGAGCAAAACATATTTGTGAATGAAGTATACCCCATTTTTCTTTTCCCTCTTCTTGTGGAAGAAGGAAAAAAAAAAAAAAAGGAGGGAAGTCAGCTAAGCTTCTTTTATCTGGAAATTGTCCTGTACTCCATGCTATTATGTGATTCTTGTTTATTTTACATAGATCTGTATGGACTTTAGATGTGCCAAGGATCTGTGTTAATGATTTCTTTTCCATTTTACAATTTCAGAAACAAGGAAATGATGCTTACAGCTGGTGTCATTCCATTGTTGGAGGAGATGATCTCCACCTCCCACTCTTATGCATCAGTAACAGCTCTCTATCTGAATCTCTCCTGCCTTGAAGAAGCAAAGTCCATCATTGGCTCAAGTCAGGCTGCATCCTTTCTAGTACGTATCCTTCAGGGTGAAGCTGAGCCCCAATGCAAGCTTGATGCCCTTCATGCCCTCTATAATCTTTCTTTGTATCCATCCAACATTCCCAATCTCCTTTCAGCTGGTATTGTCAATGGCCTCCAGTCCCTTCTTGCAGTCCATGGTGACCATGCATGGACAGAAAAATCCGTAGCAGTATTGATAAACTTGGCTTCAAGTAAATCGGGAAAAGAGGAGATTGTATCATCCACTGGCCTTATTAGCGGGCTAGCAACAGTACTTGACACTGGTGAACCCATTGAGCAGGAACAAGCAGTGGCATGCCTTTACATCTTGTGTAAGGGGAGTGAGAAGTGCAGCCAAATGGTTCTACAAGAAGGAGTGATACCTGCGTTGGTTTCAATTTCAGTGAATGGTACCACAAGGGGGAAAGAGAAGGCACAGAAGCTTCTCATGCTGTTCCGTGAGCAGCGGCAGAGAGATCACCCATCAGCTGAGGTGCAGTTTCAGCGGACCGAGAGTTCCAAGGCCATGCCTCCATCGGATTCAAAACCACCTTGTAAATCTGTCTCACGAAGAAATATGGGGAAAGCTTTGAGCTTTTTTTGGAAGAGCAAGAGCTACTCAGTTTATCAGTGTTGAAGTTGTAAATTTTCTGTTGTATCTTCTGTTCTCTCGCTATTGTCCTGTCCCCATGGGCATTCCTTATTTTTCATTTTCGTAGAGAAGAAATGTAAAGGCTCTTTTAAGCTATGGATGTATTTTTGACTCCACCTCTCTTCTCTGGGTAGGGATGCAAATGTAACACAATGCCATTGTTATGCCATTGTCAGGGAAGGTGTGGCATGGTAAACTCGTGTGAACCATTGTTTCTTCTGATCTCTGATCAACGATGTGACAACCAACGGCCCGTCTAGCTCAGTCGGTAGAGCGCAAGGCTCTTAACCTTGTGGTCGTGGGTTCGAGCCCCACGGTGGGCGAATTTTTGTTCTTTTCTTTTTTCCTATCCTTTTTATTATCTTTTTGTAAAAGATATCATCAATTGGCCCCCCAAAATTAATTTATTGGAACAACTTTATGGGAATCCAGCCATTATTTGGGATCCTAACCTGTCAACGGGTACGAGTACAACAAGACAGGGGTGAAGCATTGCATCCAAAAGAAGAAAGCGGTAAATGGAATATCCAAGAAAAAATGAAGTTGACATAAAAGTTTCCCTCAAATTAGACGAGTGCCAGCCCCCCCAGATGGTGCTTATTTTTTATGGTATAATTCTCTCCAGAGTTCTCCATTTCTTCTCCAACATTTACTTGCATCTCTTCTACAACATCAGGTTCTTCTTTACTTTCCATCAGCTTCTTCTTGCCTTGTAGAAATCCAATCAGCCCTTGGAGCACAATGTCAACATCTTCACCCTTCATATCCTCCTCTGCAACCTCTGCTGGAATCACTTCCACTTCCTTTATCAATTTTTCAATATCTAGGAAAAGGCAATGGGTTTTAACGTTGAGGTAATTAGAAGCAAGTGTCCTGAACCCGCAAGGAGTGCAGTAGGACTTGTGCATGTACATGTCCATGCGGCCTGGCCTCAGCAATGCAGGGTCTATTCTGTCCTTGTAGTTGGTCGTGAAGACAAGTATTCTCTCGTCTCCGCAGCTCGACCATAAACCATCAATGAAGTTGAGCAGTCCTGACAGTGTTACTACAACAAGACAGATAAATACTTTATATGTTGTCTCTTTAACTAGAAGAATGACTTAGAGGTCACGGGTTGATACTTGCTCAGACTCTACAAGTGTGGAAGTCTTGTGTTTGGGAACGCCATTTTTTTGGTCTATTTAGCTGGAAATTATGTACAATTTTACCATGGAAATGAATTATGGGAGACTTCACTTGTTCTATGCGACTAGTAGTAAGAAAGAGAAGCAAAAGTGATGAACTAACCTGGCTGTTGCCATTGCTGTGCCCTCCATATTGCCGGTCCTGCAATTTCACGCTGCAATCAATATCCTCAATTACCAATATTGACCGATTTGCTGTTCCAGTCAGTAGTCTCCTCAGCTCTGTACTTCTGTGCAAACTTGCAAGTTCATGATCATAAAAGTCAGACTTCAGGTAGTCGGCCATGGCAGCAATCAAGCTTGACTTGCCTGTACCAGGGGGACCATACAACAAATATCCACGTTTCCATGCCTTTCCAACTCTCCGTTAGAAATCTTTTCTCTTCACAAATCTGTCCAAGTCATCCATCAGTTCCATTTTTAGCATAGAATCCATTGCCAATGTATCAAAAGTTGATGGATGGTCCAGATTGACCGATCCCCATGGACCCCCATTATAATCACCAACAATATTTCCAACTGAGTATAGCTTGACCACCTTGCTTTCATTCCAGATGCATTTTGCTCTGTCTAACACAAATGGAAGATAAGCATTCAAGACCATATCCTTGTAGAGCTTGTGGAAACGCAGAGCCATTGATCTATGTTCTGTTTTTCTGTTGTACGTGTCACGGTCTCGTAGTCGACAACCAAGTTTTGTGTTTCTGAGCAGATGAATCCCCATTCGAGTTGGATCCCTTCGCACATGTCAATAACCTTTTGGCCTTTGTTGACAGTGACCGAGAGGCTCTCCTCTCGCGGCGCCTTCGAAACCTTAAGCTGCCCTATGGAGGTTGTGATTCTTGTGCTCAAGTACACTTCAGCAGCTCCATAGACTTCATTGATTGTATAGCCATCTTTCTCATTGATGATGAGCGTCAATTGAGAAGAATCATTTTTGAAAAAGCCTCCATGAAAAGATATCATTTTTCTTGAAGTTTTAGTGGTATTAACTGGTTGGCCATTGTTTGGGCCTCCCTGAGCACGGTACGGACCAGCATTGCAGTTGTTGAGGGCATGCTTTGCTGAGAAAACATGTTTGATGTGAAAGATTGCTGGAAATAATATTGATAGTCTTTTGGCAAATGCAGATTTCTCTGAGAAGAATGCTTCGGTGCATTGTAATTGTGAGCAGAGATGGCCTTTTTATAGGAGAAAACAGCTTGGAGAATATATTCCTCTTGGAGCCATTTTACGAGAAGTAGTCAGGATCATAAAGAAAGAGTCGGACGACAATTTAAAACGGGTCAATTATGAATTAGTCAAACTTATGGTAGCATCAAGAGTCAATCTTCTCGAGCAATTCTTTTAAGGAGTTGGAGAGCAGTCCTAGCCAGGTGCCTGACTTATTTCATGTTTTCGCATGTTGCAATTAGCTTTCCCCGAAAGTTTCTGGGGATACTCTAATTTCAGTGGAAGCCCGCAATTAATTAGATTGACTTATCAATGTCATTGGTGAGAATTGACAACTTTGAACACGAGCTATCTCGATTCGAGTTATCTAGATGTTTTGCCACTGCTGCCATGAACCAAAGTTAAAGAAGAGGAAAAAAGAAAATAGAAGAAAATGTTTTCTCTTGTATGAAACCCAAAGAAAATGAAGGAAAAAAGATTATTTCCATTCAAAAAGAAAAAAAAAAAATAGCAACAGTAAGCAAAAGATTGAAACCAAAAAAAAAAAAAATGGAAGGGAAAACAATTTAACAAAAAAAATGGTTTTCTTGCGCGGACTTTTTCCTTCTTTTTGTTTTTGTTGGAGGGGAAGTGATTTTGATTTTTTTTTTGTTCCAGACCAAAATAACAATTTCTTGATTAAAATGAGAAAAAAAGAAAAAAAGACGAAAAGACAAAAACCCATTTGCGAGATCGTGCAAAGGCATGGAATTCAATTCGATTCTCTGATGATCCTCCTCATCAGCGTCCGCAATTGAAGTAGAGCAACCTTTTTTCGTTTCCTTATCGCTTGCTTGGGTTGGTCCCCACATTCAGGGCCATTCTGTTCAGAGGCAATAAATCTTAAATTTCAAATATCCGAATCGAATCACAAGCTAAGGCTGAAGTTCTGGTGAATAGTGGATCTTGATTGGAATGCGCTGTTTTGCAATTTCTAATCGGAAAATGCCAAGACCGGAAACAACCGCGCTTGGTAACGACCCGGCTCCGTTTCAGACAATTTGTATGTGTTTTTGACAACGTTTTCGGTGTGTTTGCTGAAAAGAAACGCAACCCCAGTTTCCAGGAGATCAGTGTTTTGCGTGTGTGCGTGGGTGTCTGTGTTTTCAATTGGCGGTAAATTTGATACCTTTCTTGACGTGTTGGGCTTGAATTGGATTCTTTACTTGCCCCTTTTGCCTCCATTTTCGTGTTTTACATTGCGATTGGTCTCTTCTTACTTGGTTGATGGAAATTTATCTTTTTTTTTTCCCTAGTATTTTGAGCAAAGTTCGGCAATTAACATGGATTATGGCTTAGGTTAGTTTGTTCTTTCAATTGTCTTTAATTCTTCCGTCGGAAATATTTTGGGGTTTTAGTATAATTGTCATGTCTAAAGGGATCTTTAGTTTTTGAGTTTCTCTATCATGTCTGCTGTATCTGTCATAATAGGAAATGTCCCCTGTTTGTATTCCATTTGAGCATATGGATCCTGCCATATGAATCTTGGATTTATTGGGGATTTGATATTTGAGATGTTAGACCAATGAGCTTTAGCTCAATGATTCTAAAACTGTCTCAGGACTAAAAAGGTCCAGTTCAAGTTTTAATTAGAACCAATTAACCAAACAAATATTTAAAATGTTTGTTCTTTTGGATTCCAATAACAATTTATGGTTGTCTTTATCATCTGCTTCTGTTGGGCATATGCATATAATTGACTATCACTTAGATGACCAAGGATCACTATTCACAACAGAATAAATATAAAGAGGGTCTACAGCTTTGGTGCTATCCTTCTTTCTGAATGGATTGGCATCTTTTGTTGCTTGAACGGCACAGGTATACCTGGAGATGGAAGATGCTTGTTTCGCTCTGTGGTTCATGGTGCTTGCCTTAGGGCGGGAAAACCCTCTCCTAGCGAAGACCTCGAGAAACAATTTGCAGATGAGCTTAGAGATAAAGTACAAATTATTACCAGTTGCTCAGTTTGCTACTGGACCTCAACTTTCTTATTAAAAAGATGTAATTTTGACAGGTTGCAGATGAATTCATAAAGAGACGGAGGGATACTGAATGGTGAGTTCACTTTAGGATGTGTGGTCTAAAGTAGGCATTTGAATGCAGTTTTTTGTCTAAAAACAGTTTCATAGGTTATTTATCCAAAACTGTTGAAGAGGCGTGGCCACCTTGATGTGGGAATAACTGTTGAGGGTTGGGGTTGGGAATCTATTTCTGATTTAAGTTTATTAATCTATCAACTGATGTCATTGACTACATACACCATTTTCCAACGAGTGATTGAATCTTCTTTCATTGGCAGGTTTCTGGAAGATGATTTTGACACTTACGTTATACAGATAAGACAGCCCCATGTTTGGGGAGGAGAGCCTGAGCTGCTTATGTCCTCACATGTCCTCAAGTAAATTGTTATTCCCAGACTCTATCAATTACTTTTTAGAAAAAGGAAAATTCCCTTTTCGTTTTTTCCCCATTCTAGTCGATATCAATTTAAAGGGTACTTAGTTTAGATAACTGCGCTGAGTTTTCCTTGAGTTTTGGACTTAAAAGTCTTAACTGCCTTCAAATCAAAAGGTTATTGGCTGTTGCCATTGTGAACAAACTGTGCTGCTGACTATGGCAGGCTACATTCTCAAAATTTAAAAGTAGGATCGAATCTTTTATGCCATAATGCCACCTCATATCATATATTAGGAATATTTTTAGAGCTAGATTTATCTCATTTGGTTCCTTCTTGAATAGTGGATAGTTTATTTGATTTTCCTCTTGTTGTGCATAGTTATAATGGATACTATCTTTCCGCATAGTAACACTAACAGCTATCCATTTCCAGGATGCCAATCTCAGTATTCATGAGGGAAAAAAAAGCTGGTAACCTCAAAGTTGTGGCTGAATACGGTCAAGAGTATGGAACGGAGAATCCTATTCGTGTCTTGTATCATGGTTACGGTCACTACGATGCATTGGGTAGTCTGACTGTTGGTGCAGAATCTAAGCTGTAAGACCTCTTGCTCATGTACTTTTGGCATTTCTGGTGCACCGTAAACCTTCTGCTTGCATCCATTGCATTAGAAGGATACATGGTCGATACATCTAAATATGGGTATAAGTTAGCGAGAGATGTTATCCTGCAAGGTGGTTGGATTTGGAAAGAAAAGGTTGAACTGTAGTGAGATTAAAGTTAGGTTGTCTGCAATCTTTTCCAGTCCAACTACTAGGCTTATCTGTGTGTCAGAAGTTGCAACGACGAATGTGATCCAGTTTTCTAGGGTCCTACTGGCCTTCCTGGATGGGTCATGTTCATGTCTTGCCAGGTAAACAGTGCCAGAAATCTAAGAACGGGAAACATTAATGGGGCCGTGTTAATTTTGTAGGAACTCTTTCATCTATTAGCTTTTGTATTACGTTAGTTTCTACACATTACCTCCTTGTGGGGCTTTTGGCAGGTGCAAAAAGAGATGACGAAAGTGTTTGCATCGTTGCTGCAAATCTGTGGCTTCTCTGTGTTGTAAATATTTAACTTCCATGCCTTCTGATTGTGGCTACCCTCATGGACTCAATAATAGCACAATCAACATCAAAAAGACCTTCTCTTTGTTGTAAATACTCTAACTTCCGCATCTTCTGATTGTATCTACCCTGATGGATTTAATAACAGCACAGTCAACGTCTGGTGATCAATTGGTGATTACTTTGGTCCTCCACGTCGATCCTGAAAATGTTTTTTGTTTTTTTGGTCTGTAAAGAAGATGGTTGTATACCATCAACTGGGGAGGAAGAGCTTCTCCCTTTTAATGGCTTCAGTTTTATGCTATCTAATCTGGCGCTCTCACCAGTCTTCGGTCGCTTGACCTGAGCGTCTTGACCACAAGCCGAACCACCGAGCTGCAAGAGGGCTTCTCTTTTAAGGGACCAAGTTGCACTGACTGGGGTGGCTTCTCATCTACTGAAGCTTTTCTTGGATGCAGCCCCAGGCCCAATGGGCCTTTGGAAACAAAAGGAAAAAATTGGACGACAAAAAGCGAAAGAGAAATTAATTAAATTAGCTTCTCGAACCTTCTAGATAACAGCAAATACAGCATGCCCCAAAAGCAAGATGCAAAAAAAAAAAAAAATAATAATAATAATAATATAATAATAATAATAATAATATAATAATAATAATAATAGAGAGAAAGCTAAATTATTTAGTAAAAAAAAAAATGACATGTGGTTTCCACTCATTGGTGGAAGCATATTGACAGGTGTCAAGAGTAACATAGCATAAATCACCTGGTAAAACTTTTATGGTATTCCTAGGTTAAATCTGCGACAATAAAAACTCTGAAAGGAAAATCTCGTCTCACCATTAAGCTCTCTCACCCTGTACAGGGCGACCCCACCGGCCGGGGGGGGGGGGGGGTGGGGTTCTTGTGTATGTTAGTCTTCAGATACCGGTGGCATACAGGCTTTTTGCCTTGCAGTGCCTTCCCAGTGCCCTTGCAATATGAAGCTAGACAAGGTTAATAAAACCTTAAATAATTTTCTGCGCCAATTCGCCGGTATTGGGTCTTCTCCAGTCTCCAAGAATGTGAGTATTTTTAGCGTGATGCATTCTCATTTATGGTTGAAGAATGAGTTTTGGTATGGTAGTAAAGCTATCCCATTGCTTGCGATCTAAAAGTTACAGGTTCAAGAATAAGGGTAAGAACACTTTCTTAGCATCACAATGTGGAAGGTCGGACTCTTGGACAGTAATATTTATCTGTGTGTGTGTGTGTGTGTGCGTGTGCGCGCGCGCGCCATTGTGGCATTAACTGTTAGGGTGGACTGCAATTTAGAACCTTGCTATGTTGGCATTGATTTCAGAATTTATTCTTTGACAGGATGTTGTGAACATTCATCAAGCAGGAACGATGAGGAGAACCTTGTCTCACAGGAGGTATCTATTCTCTGTTTTTTTTTTTCTTTTCTTTTCTTTTTAAACCGTGTGAAATTTGCAGAGTAGATCTTGGTTTTTCCATTGAACCTTTTTTAGTTGAAGTTACTTAATGGGGTTTCTCTAATTCCCAGATTCTCATCATCAGAGTCCCTCATGGCTGATCAGCAAATGTCAGAATCCATTACTTCTTTCCCTCTGCTTGGTCCGCCAGAAATCTATACGCATTCCTCTCCAGCCAGTGCGGCCAAGCCTGATGAGAGAGGGCAAGATGCTTTCATGGACCAAATGGTTGCCAATTTCAACGCCCCTGAAGGGCCAACATGGTGCATTTCACCAGTGGGGGCATATAGGGGCTATACTGAAAATCTCTCTCCAACTTACATGTCCAGTGGAAACCCATGTTTGGATTTCTTCTTCCATGTTGTTCCTGATACACCACCTCAATCTCTAACCAGCAGGTTGCAATTAGCCTGGGAACAGGATCCGCTGACGGCTCTCAAATTAGCCTGCAATTTGAGAGGTGTTAGAGGGACTGGAAAGATGGATAAAGAGGGATTTTACAGGGCCGCTTTGTGGCTCCATGATAACCACCCTAAAACTCTGGCAACTAATGCCAAGTCTGTGGCAGAATTCGGTTATTATAAGGACTTGCCTCAGATTCTTGAACTGGTGCTTAAAGGTCCTGAAGCTAGGGAAATTGCAAAGGAAAAAACAAGGGAGTACAGATCAAACCTCCTTCATAATAGGTCGTACCGGAAGATCTGCTACAGACAGAAGAAGCCAGAGAAGAAGTCGATGATGACCAAGGAGCAAAAGAGAATTGAGGATGGCAAGAATGGTGTTGAGAGATACACAAATGATCCAGTTTATCGGTTTCTACATGATCATGTATCCGATACTTTTGCTGAGCAGCTAAAATCTGATCTTGAAAATCTGAATTCAGGAAAGCTGAGAAACCTAAGCTTTGCTGCAAAATGGTGCCCTTCATTATATTCTGCATTTGATTGTTCTACATTACTATGTGAGAGCATAGCCAGGAGAATTTTCCAACGAGAGTTGTATCCAGAATATGAAGGCCTGGAGGATGCTCATTATGCCTATAGGATCCGAGACAGGTTTAGAAAGGAAGTGCTCATTCCGCTTCGCAAAGCCCTGAAAATGCCAGAGGTTTATATGAGTGCCAATCAATGGGGATTGCTTCCTTACAGCCGAGTCCCTTCAATTGCCATGAAAACATATACAGAGTCTTTCCTCAAACATGACAAGACACGGTTTGAGGAATACCTTCATAATGTCAAGACAGGAGAGAAAAAGATAGCCGCTGGAGCTCTATTTCCACATGAGATAATTGCATCAATAGGACGCAGAAAAGGTGCTGAAGTTGCAGAATTACAATGGCAGAGAATAGTAGATGATCTATCAGCAAAAGGGAAACTTAAAAACTGCCTGGCAATCTGCGATGTTTCTGGAAGCATGGATGGTTTGCCACTGGATGTAAGTGTGGCACTTGGGCTATTGGTCTCAGAATTGAGTGAAGAACCTTGGAAAGGGAAGCTCATTACATTTAGCTGTTCTCCTAAGCTTCAGATTATTGAGGGAAATAGTCTTAAATCCAAGATAAGGTGTATAGAATGCATGGAATGGCATATGAACACCAATTTTCAGAAGGTTTTTGATAAAATCCTTGAAGTTGCCAAAAAGGGGAAGCTAGCGGAGGATCGAATGATAAAAAGACTATTTGTGTTCAGCGACATGGAGTTTGACAGTGCAGCGTATGGACAAAGAAATGGGGATAGCTGGGAAACTGACTATGAAGCTATTACAAGAAAATTTCAGGAAAGTGGCTATTCTTCAGTGCCAGAAATTGTGTTCTGGAATCTCAGGGACTCGAAGGCGACTCCAGTGCCAAGCCATCAGAAAGGGGTTGCATTGGTGAGTGGATTCTCCAAGAATTTGCTTAGCATGTTCTTGGAGGAAGGTGGAATCTTATATCCTGAGAATAGCATGATGAAGGCCATATCCGGGAAAGAATATGATAATCTTGTGGTTGTCGATTGATGATTTTAGCTTCTTTCTTTCTTTCTTGTTTTTTATTTTTTATTTTATTATATTTTATTTGTTAGGGTGTTGTTGTCATCGTCTTACTCTGCTCACTTTCTTGACATTAAATTGTGCTATGAACAAGACAATTCCCTTGTGACCTTTCTTCTTTTTTTCAAGTTTCATCTCCATAAGCTCCATTCTATCATTTCTCTGGACAACCATCCTGCCAAAGTTTCCCATTTTGCATTTAATTGGATCATATTAAAGCAGGAGAAGCCCTGTTTGTTATCAATCAGAAGCCAAGCCATGGGTGAATCATAATTTTAAAAAGCGAACTCTTCCATGGTTAGACACTGTTAGCCACTGGGGCAAATACAAAAATTTGTATATCCTCCTGTACAAATTTTGGATCTGAACAATGCATGCCGCCTGCGATCCCAAACTCTAGTCATTTTGCCAATTTTGTGTGTGTGCGTTTTTGTTTTTTAATCTTTTCAGTTGAAGAGGAGACGAAAGCAATTAGATGGTTGCACTTGCACCCATATTAGACTTGTTCTTGAGATTCAGCGGCCGACCGGCCAGCTTGGCTCTGGCCTACCGATAAAAAACCTGGTTTTAGCTGAGCTTTTTACCTTTAAATATAGCTCATCACATCTCTGCTCATCTAGTGGTTACGCCCCGTTTGTGATTTGCACCAGGCTCTCGGTTGTAGAATGAATCCATATCGATAGATGTGGCCATTTGGGCTTACCGTTTATTCCTACGTCAATACGATTACCTTTGCATCTTAAGGGCAGGCAAGCCGCAGGCCCCAACAACTACCAAAAAGATCAAGAAAGAGAACTTGAAGTCGCTCGCGATTAACAAGAATTCACATTATTTAATAAAGGCTTAATTGCACAAGCCCATGAATAAACATATAACAGGCTAACCAAGTGCCAAACTAAGGAGTGCGACCAGATTGGTCATCAGAGTTTTGGAGCCTGTTGTTTTCAAGTCCAAAACAAGGACACTCCATGCTTCTCAATTTGAGCAACACATGCAGCAAAATGCCACAGACAAAGCCCAATGCAGCGCTAGACCCAGTCAAAGAAACAGCAGCACTAACCAGCATCACAAAAGACTCCTCTTTTGTGTTCATGTCCTTAGATGCCATAGCCAATTCAATCCCAGCAAACAGCAGCAGCACCCCAAGAATTCCAACCGGGAACTGGTTCAATATCCTAACAAAAGAGTTCCCAAATACCAACCCGACCAACAACTTCGCTATCCCCAAGAACACCACTGATGCACCGGACCTTGCACCAAACCTGTACTGCCCTGCAAGCCCACCTGCACCATGGCACACTGGCATTGCTCCAAACCAGCAACCCACCAAGTTCATGGCCCCAACACTGACAGAAACCTTAGTAGCCGACAGTTGCTTGTCTGGAAACAAATCATTGGACAGTTTACACACAGCAATCACAGAGTTCAATATGGATAATGGAATTTGCGGGATTGCTCCTTTCAGAAACCCAACCTTCCAATCTTCTCGGGACATTTTCAACACTCTAAACTTTGATGGACCAAACTTAATATCCTTAACGATTGAAGGGTCTCGAACAAAACACAGAACCAATCCAAACAAGAGCACTATGAGCGCAGCAGGAAATGCTGACAAAAAGCGCAGTCTTTTATCAACACGTCGCGGTTGAGATGGGGGCAGTGAATTGTCACGATCAGTATCGCAGCAAGGATCACCACCACCAGAGCCATTCGTGAGTGTGAGAAAGACAAAGGACGATATTGCAAGAATCAACCCATCAAAGCCGAGCCAAGAGCGGGGATTTCTGGACTTGGACGCAGCAAAATCTTGATTGTATCGAATGTACTTAACGGCAGTGAAGGCGAAAGAGAGGCCTTGAGAGAGCTGGACGCCTCTAACGACAGGGAGAGGAAGAAGGCGATAAAGAAAGAACATGAGGCCGGTGACGCCAAGGAAGAGGAGCGTGGCGGCAGTGGTGATGCCGGCGGTGGCGATTTGGGCGGGAGCTAGGTGGGGGAGCTCGGACACGGCGACGGCCGCGATGGACTTCATGGGCTGAACGGGCATGGGAAGGCCGAAGAGGAGGCCGCTGGAGATGTTATATACAGATGTGAAGATGAGCGTCGTGGAAAGGTCCAAGTGCGACACTAGAGTAAGGGTCAGGACAATGGGAATGAAGGTGCCCAAGTCGCCGACTGCCCCGGAAAGTTCCGGAAGCAGAGAGGTTTTATTGCCGAGGTGGCGGCGCCACCACCGGTGGTGGTTGAAGGCTCCGTGGCTGCTGCTGGTGGTGGTGGTGGTGGCGGAAGGGTCCATGGCAGGCGGTGGTGCTGGCGGCGGCTCTGAAGTTTAGTTTGGGCTTGGTTTGCTCATTTTATAGGAGGAATAACCCGTTCTCGTCGGTCCATCGCGATCGTATAATTAACTTTGTCAATTGATATTTTATTTTATATTTATCACTTTTAACTGAATTTTTTTAATATATTTTTTTATTGTTATCTTGATTAAACAGAAAAATACAAAAATTAAACACCACCCCCCCCCAAAAAAAATCAATTAAAAAATCAAAATTTTATGGCATCTCATTATATGGACTCCACCAGTCCAATACAGGGTGGTCGATTTGGTCTGCCTAACAATTTTTTTTTTTTAAGTTATTACATTTTAAAATGTTTGATAGAATATTTTTTAATTTATAAAACACATCAATTCTCTTAACTTGACAGGTAACTTTTTCTCAAGTCACCTGTTTACGGAAATAAAGAATTTATTAATAATTTTTTTGGATAATTAATATTTACTTATTTAATGTTTAAATATTTTTAATTTTACCAAAACTCTAACAGTTCCGAT
Source organism: Bruguiera parviflora (assembly GCA_019804595.1). Lineage (NCBI taxonomy): Eukaryota > Viridiplantae > Streptophyta > Magnoliopsida > Malpighiales > Rhizophoraceae > Bruguiera > Bruguiera parviflora. The sequence continues at coordinate 674,665 of CM034059.1, forward strand.
TGGCCGCTTAAAGTCCGAAACGAAATAACGATCACCCGTAACTCCTCTTATCTTTTTTTTTTCTCTTCTTTTTTTCAAATATTAAACGGTGAAGTGAAAATAAATAGAAAGTACGAAAAAAACCAAAGATAGAATACAAAAATATATATATATAAAAATAAAAACACTTTTGTAATTATAGGCAGAGTTGAAGGACGTGTTTGGAGTAAAGTTTTGCCCCCCCCCCAAAAAAAAAAGGTGATCTCTTTGCCCAACTGATTGCCTAGCTGAAAAACAATGATCGATAAATTTCACAAATGCTTTTCTTTTTCTCGTTAGCAATTTATTCTCAGACGAAGCACGCCTCTGCTCTTTCATCTTTGCATAGAATTTTAAAAGTTCGTATGTATTATTTTAAAGTATTCTGTTTAATTTTCTTGAAAAGAATAAAGATGGGTGCGAAAAAGAGGAAGGGAGAATCAATAAAGTGGATTGGTTTTCTTTTTTAAACACAGGCACACATATATATATATAATGCAAATATTAATTATTACATATTATATTATTTAATTAATTTTATAAAATAAATTTATCATTTAAATATTAATAAAATTAAAATTAGATTAATAAATTTTAAATTTATATAATAATTATACAATTTTTTAACTAAAATAAGTATATAATTTTTATTTAAAAAGTATATTATTATAAAAAATCAATAAAAATAGGTCAAATTTTCTAATTTTAAATAATATTTATTTTGTTCTTTATTTATTTTTTATTTTTTTCAATTAAATTTGTCGATGATTAGATTAATTTCTATTTAAAGGTGTGTTCGCTCGAAAGAGAATTAAAAAGTAGAAGGCTAATGTGATTAATCAAATATATATATATATATATATATATATATGAAGTTATTCTCTTACGAAATGATTTGATGTCTGGAAACAAAAATTAATCAAATAAAGATGCCGAATAAGACTAAAAACATAAAATAAGCGTATATGCCACAGTGTCGTGCAGTAGGACGAAATTAATAGAATAAGCAGATGCCGACGGAAGGAAAATAATGAGAATAAAAAAGAAAGAAAGAAAGAAATCGTCAGAAAGTCTAAGAGAAATATGAATTAATTGTGTGTTTTTTTTCAGTTGTTATAAATAAATTAGATTAAAATTAAAATTATATTTTATTATTTTTTCTATTATATATTATAATAACTGTTATTTTAAAGGTTAGATAGATGCACTTACTCTTTTTTTTTTTTTTTTAAAAAGAAGAGATTTCAACGGTCCTCTTTTTATTCATAACTAGCAGCGAAAGATATAACACTAAGGGCTAACTGCAAGTCGAGTAAGAGCAAAAGAAGGCAAAAAATAAAAAAAAAAAGTATAAAAAAAAAAAAAAACTCAAGTCAGCCTTCAAAAACTAAAAGGAAAATAGTAAATAATGATTATTTGCATCCGACCACTAATAACATGGGCCTAATCGGCATTAACATGAATTTAATCAATAAAATTATCCAAGTAGACAACTTGAGGAGACAATGAATCGATTAAAAAAATATTTTCTGCATACGAGACTTCCACCATAATTCTCTTTTTCATTGTATTAATAAATTTTAGTTTGACTATATTTAGTGTGAAATAAAATGCAATGTTCTTTTTTGTGTGGAACAAGAGGTGGGTTTAATGAGCGAGTGCAGTCTTAGATAGGATTGAGAGCTCGACTACTAGACCGCACAGGCCAGTGGCACCACACCGAGAGAGGCTGAGAAGAAGAACGCTTGCAGATGAAATTTAGGTCGCGGCATTCGATGGGCCTGAGGCTACAGGAAATATGATTCTTGTTTCCCAAAAAAGAAATAAAGCAGAGCACGTCCATCGTTGCCTCCCAGCATTTTTTTCTATGCACCTCTTTTTTTAGGGGTACATCTGAAAGTATCACATATATTCATATATACTCTATTTAATATAAACCCTATATTCTGTGGCCGAAGTCATGTATCACTCTTCTCTGGGCTCCCGTCACCGGACAAATTGTCATGCAATAGCATCTGCGAGGTGGACGTGTGCCCTGTGCAAGTGTCACGGCTCACGCAACATGGAGTTGTGGGGCTCTCGAGAGAAGAGTTTTTCACCTTTTTTTTCTCTCTCTCTCTCCTTTTTTTTTTTGTTTTTTGCTTTGTTTTGTTTGTTTAATTGTAGGATCTAAGTCTTAGAAGTATAAAGAACATAGAATATAAATTCCCACTCTTTTTTTTTTAATTGGTTTTTGGCTAAGTGGCCGCCCACATAAACGTCGATGGTTTTTTTTTTTTTTAAAAGAATTTTTCGAAGATAGAAATACTTGGGGACGGTGGTAGCTCGTTATTTGTTATAAGATTAGACTTTGTGAGTATACTAGAATTCGTATTGTTTCTAAGTGGATTACGAGGACATGAATGACCCCTTTAATTTTGACGTTTGTATAATTATATTATACAAAGTGAAATTTTATTTATTTATTTTTTTATTTGTGTGGATAGATTGGAGCTCGCGGGACGCAACCCCCGCCGTCACCAGGCATGCATAAGTTCCGAGTTGCATCGTGCAGCCAACCCATTCGATTCTTGGACCCGCCAAATCCAATCTAATGACTAAAATATTTAAAACTTGGCTGGCATCTTAAGGTTGAATCGAGATTTTATTAACAGGTGAACACTTCTGTCTCGCTCCACCTGAATTTATAAAAATTAAAAAAAAAAAAAACAATAGTAATAACGTCCCCGATTTGAGCCCAATTGCGAGCAATGGGTGTGATATATTCAACGATTCTCATGAATGGGCTTACAGGGTCCATTCTTCTAATCTTTTCAAAGTCCAGTGGGCTTACATCAGCTTTAGAAGGGGACAAGGGTCGTGAATGGGCTTACAGCTGTATCCGTCGCGGTTAGAGAAGCAGGATTTGGATTGGGCCTCCGATAAAACAATGAAAAAGAGGGAAGGAAACGATTCGGCGAAGCATCATTTTACATGGGCCTGAATTCAAAATAACAGGCGAGAAGCGAGAGGATAAGCGGGGAAGGAGATGGTTGCGTTGTGGGTCAATTTAAGGTATTTTAAATATAAATTTATATTATATTATTATAATTGTTAAATACATAATTTTCATTTTTATCATTAATATTGTGATCAGCTTTTTTTATTTTTGTTTATTATTTTTTTTTTAACGTTATTCTTCCATCCTTTATTATTTTGTTGTTCATTTCCCTTTAAATCTTCATTTCCTTGCTTCAATTTTGTTGTGAGGAGGGAAAGAAGCAAAAGGAAACATCGCTTAGGTGTCCCTTTCTTTTTCAGACAGTGATTACGTGGAATGGAGATGTCACTATCATTTTTTTGCAGGCTGCATTGTTTCTCTGCCTCGTGCAAGCAAAACCACAATTGTCATACCTAGTCAATTATAAAACTCTAATATCAAGATTTTATTTTATTATGCATTAAATCAGAAATGAGACATTTTTGACTCTCTCTCTCTCTCTCTCTTTCTCTCTTTTTTTTTTTTTTGCCTCGTATTTGTTAAAATATACAAACTAAATGTAAATATCAATTTCTCAGTTTGTTTTTAATATACGGTATACCTATTTTACTGCAAATATCCTCATTTTTTTCGTTTGTGCTTTCGTAGAGAAAAATAAGTGATGGTTTCAGAAAGGCAAGCCCATTCATGCACTACCGTTACAAAGATGTGAACATTGGTTTTAAGAAAAAAGAAACAAAAATGGGTAACAATAACGTAAAATGGTCAAGTGTTTTCCGTGGTAGCAAGGAATGACAAGCAATTGTACTTCGTTGGACAGGAATAAGAAGACTATAGAGTCAATTGCACTAGACCAAAAGACGACGAACTCAACGGAATATTACTACCGATCGGCAGACTTCCGGCGTCGTTGTCCCACTTAGAAAATAGATATTATAGCCATAGCATACAATATATGGATAAAAAAAGAAGAAGAAAGGATTAAAAAATAATAATAATAGAGAGACGGAAGATGAATTGACGAAGCAAAATGTAGACTATCAATTAATATATATATATATATATATGTGGATTTTTATCTAAATTTTATTCCGTCTATGCCATAAATCAAATTTCCATCTCCTAATTCAACTTAATTGCCAATCTAAGCAGCTGTCCCGCATTGGCTGAGTTCAAATTCCCGACGTTCCGTTTCTTTTAGACGTCGGTCTGGAGACGATTATTAATATTGTTATGATTATTTTTTTGTTTTGCTGTCAATAAGAAAAAAAAAAAAAAAGAATTGTAAGTAGCTGCCGGAGGGCTTCCTCCAATAATGTCTCACATCTTCGGACCACCATCCGGAACCAAGAACAGAGAGAGGGAGGCGGGGCTGTCTGTTGCATAGTGCAGGGGGAACAGTTGACTTGTATTCTTGTAAAGTCTGATTCATCGCTAAATCAAGTTTTTAAAAAAAAAAAAATATTTATAGTCTTATTTGTTTCTAAATTAAACCTTCCAATTCTTTAATAAATTAAAGATTTCCCAACTTGATTCTCCTTCGATAACCCTCTTATAATCCCCCAAGCCCCTCCAGACCCAGGAGGACTCTAGAGGTGAGCGGACTTCCCGAGACGTTGTGAGATCTGAAGGTACGATTTTCTTTCGTTGTTTATGATGCGATATTACTGATTCTTCGTTTTCTGTTTGGCTGTGTGGAAAATGTGGGATAGAAAGTCTGACACTTTTGGGTCCGAGAAAACAAGGGGTACATCTGATAATGTCGCAATGTGCTAAAAAATTTCTGTTTCTTGTGGAGACCGTAAGCTTAAATCAAAATTTGGAAGAAAAGATGAAAATTTTCGACAAAATTGAAGATTAGAGTTCATGGATCATTTTGGGTAGTTAGTATTGGTGAATTGTAGAACAGTTGTGATTGAAAATTGATTCGAGTTGGGTATTGGTGAACTGGGTTTTTTCTTTTATATATATATATATAAATCACATGAAGTTTAGCTCATTTAGATGTAGAAATTGAGGGTGTGGTAGAGGGGACTTGAGGGTATATGTCTGGTAATCCACCGGCCTTTGTTTTTTTGGTTCTTTTTTTTATTTTCTCCCTTGTGTGGTTGTATGCACACTTGCTGTCATTGGTAAATCACAATTGTGAAATAACTCAAATGTCTTTTCATCTATTAGACTAGTTCGCTTCAAGATGTCAATTGATGTGGAGAATCCTAAAGCTGATCAGGACTGCAAAAGTCACGGAGCCTCTTCTCCTGCTACTGAAATTCAGGCTGTTCAGCCAAGTTGGTATAGTGGCTTACTCCACCAAACCTCCATTCTTGGTATAGCTGCTGGATATTGTATATCAGCAGCCTTGCTCTCCATTATTAACAAGTGGGCTGTCATGAAATTTCCTTATCCTGGGGCACTAACTGCTTTACAGTATTTCACTAGTGCCGCTGGAGTTCTTGTCTGTGGTTGGTTGAAGGTTTTAGAGCATGACCCGCTTGATCTTTTGACCATGTGGCGGTTCCTACCCGCAGCCACTATGTTTTACCTGTCACTTTTTACCAACAGTGAACTTTTACTCCATGCAAATGTTGATACCTTCATTGTCTTCCGTTCAGTAGTCCCCTTTTTTGTTGCATTTGGTGAAACCCTGTTCTTGCACCGACCGTGGCCTTCATCGAAAACATGGTTCTCACTTGGAACCATCTTTTGTGGAAGTTTGCTTTATGTCCTAACAGATCACCAATTTACAGTCACAGCATACATTTGGGCTGCAGCTTATTTGATAAGCATGACTGTGGATTTTGTGTATATTAAGCATGTTGTTATGACCATTGGGTTAAATACATGGGGTCTTGTGTTGTACAACAATCTGGAGGCCCTCCTACTCTTTCCCTTGGAATTCTTCATAATGGGAGAACTCAAGAAAATAAAGCATGATATGACTATGGAGTCGCATTGGTACTCTTTTGGTGTGGTTTTTCCTGTTGGGTTATCTTGCTTGTTTGGGTTGGCCATATCTTTTTTTGGGTTCTCTTGCCGGAGGGCAATTTCTGCAACTGGCTATACTGTTCTTGGCGTGGTGAACAAGCTGTTGACAGTTGTAATCAATCTGGTTATTTGGGACAAGCATTCAACGTTAATTGGGACAGTGGGCCTTCTCATATGTATGTTTGGTGGAGTTATGTACCAACAGTCCACAAGCAACAAACCCAACCCTGCACCAGCAGTACCAGAACAAACTGAGGAGGAACAGCAGAGGCTACTGGAAATGCAAAACAAGGTAGAAAGCAACAACAATGAGGCAGACGTCACTGATCCCCATCCGGGAAAATAAGGTGGCAGTTCCCAAAGCAAGTGATTACTGTATCTTCTAGGATACTATCAAAAGTGAATACTTTCTATTGCGAACCTGTTGGGCGACAACTTCATCTTTGTCAACGTAGACGGCCTGGGCTTGAACAGAATATTTCTGGCCAGAATTTGGAGTTCAAGAATACTTATTTTTCTTAGGCTTGCTTCACAAATTTTAGTTGACCTGAAAACTCAGATGATATTACCGTAGCACGTTTCCATTTTTTTTTTTTTTTCACATTTTTTTAAACAACAGTGGGTATTGACTTGGTCCCAGATGTGATATCCTCCAAGTTGAAGTTCATGTAAGCCATTGCATCAAAGAACTGTGGCCAAGTTGTCAAGGTTTTTCATTGTTTCTGAAAGTGTATTTCTGTCTACAAATCATCTGCAAATTGCTCAATTATTGTTGAATGCAATCACTACATTTAATCTTTAAGTCTCCTCCTAGGCTATTATCATTTGATTTATTTGAGCTACCATTCTCCGTTAGAAAATTTTACTTCTGCCACTATGCTACTGGTTCTAAAATTTAGTAACCGAACTCGTGGTGGCCAAGATGCCGAAGTTGCCTATATATCCAGAGGGCACAGATAATTTGTGTGGCCCAGATACTGTTTTCGAAACCTAATCCATCGATTAGAAACTACTCTCGATGATTCTTAAGAAACTCGTGATCTTCTGAGGGAAAAGTACAATAATAATAACCAACGTACAAATTGGATTACGAGAACCTCTTCAGAAGATGGAAGCCTCAAATTTAACAAGTGCCGATTGAAGAGAGGAGATACGCATTTTTTTTCAGAATATAGTTAGAGAATTAGACAATTAGTTATTTGATTAGCAGTGACTGGATAACTTCTACGTAAGTTGTTCAATAGTACGATTCTTTGATTACCGACGGCGCTTGATTACTTTCCTCCCTCTAACTTTGCCTTTCATTAGGCACCAGCCCTTTAGGCCCTCACCAAGATCGTCAAGCCAGGCACATAACTTTGGCCCAGTTGTTTCGACCAACATTATTAAAACGCAGTCAGAGTCGTCTTGCCCAATAACCCACAACCCCAAAAATAGCCCCAGCCTCCCAGCTGCAAAACCATACATGTTGAAGGGGCTGATCCTTTCTCGTTCTCCACGTCAGCGTGTTTGGAAAAGCTGTTGAAACCCAGATGCCAACAATCTGTTCATCTTATTGGAAAGTCAAATACAGGTGTTATTGACAATGTTCATCGAATGTATCCAAATGCATGTGAAAAACCACCAATAAGATTGTACTTTCGCAGACGAAGCTAATTTTTCTGGGACAGCGAAACTCAAAGAGTTGGTACGTCTTCAAAACAAACAAAAGAGGTTAATGGGGATAGACTGATGCCATCGTCCATGAGCCCCAGCGGAATCAAACCTTGATTTCTTCATTTATTCATGATAACATTGCAGTAACATCCCTGCACAGCAAAACAATTGTTATTTATGCCAAGGGTGTGTACATAAGGGTGTTACTCATGGCACGGACAACTGCAGTGAATTTGACATATGACAAAACAGAAAATTAAAGACATAGACCCCAAGAAAAAAAAACAAAAAATAAAAGAGAAAATGTCGCCATGTAAGGGTGTCTGCGTTAGAGTACTTCCAAACTGTAAAAATATCTCTATACTCCTGCCAATGGGGGCAGTCTTACATACTTCAGTGAGAGTTTTGAACCTGCCCTCTTCCACCTCCCTATTTTCTACTGTCCAAAAAATCAATAGGCATTAATTGAGCCTGGAAATATAACCCATCACCTAAAAAAACTTTACAAGCATCTATTGCAGATTTTTAAACTAACTGATATGAGCAAGTTTGGAACCTGTTACATTCCACTTCTCTATTTTTCTGCTTTCCAAAATTCTTGAGGCATCAAGTATTGAAAATTCATCCTATCCACCCAAAAAAAACCATGTACTTTAAAAGCATCCACTGCAGATAGTCATCTGCCTGATATGATATCCTGTAAGATGTTCAGTCTGTTTGAAAAGCACAAGGACAGAGTAGTAACCTGTATATAAACCTTAAGCAGCAGCTTCCAGCAACTCCCTCTCTGCACGTTCCTTGATCCTTCTTTCAAGCTCTGGCCGATAATGCCTGATTAGACCCTGCACAGGCCAAGCTGCAGCATCGCCCAATGCACAGATAGTGTGCCCTTCAATCTGCTTTGTAACCTCCTGAAGCATATCTATCTCTTCTAACTTTGCATTGCCAACCTTCAATCTTTCCATGATCATCCAAAGCCATCCAGTTCCTTCCCTGCATGGTGTGCACTGCCCACAGCTCTCATGTTTGTAAAAGTAAGACAGCCTTGCAATTGCATCTACAACATCAGTAGATTTATCCATCACAATCACAGCTGCAGTCCCTAATCCTGTGTTGACAGCCTTGAGTGCATCATAGTCCATCAGCACATCATCACATATATGCTTGGGTATCAGTGGGACAGAGGAACCTCCTGGTATTATAGCAAGTAAATTGTCCCACCCACCTCTAACACCCCCACAGTGCCTCTCTATTAACTCCTTTAGAGGTATGCTCATCTCCTCTTCAACGGTGCAAGGCTTATTCACATGGCCTGACACACAAAATAATTTCGTCCCAGAATTGTTCTTCCTGCCAAAGCTTGCGAACCACTCTGGCCCACGCCTTAAAATGGAGGGAGACACAGCCACTGTCTCCACATTTGTAACTGTTGTGGGACAGCCATACAGTCCAGCATTAGCTGGGAAAGGAGGCTTCAATCTTGGTTTGCCTTGTTTTCCTTCAAGGCTTTCCAAAAGTGCTGTCTCTTCACCACAAATATAAGCACCAGCACCATAATGGATATGGACATCAAAATCATAACCAGAGCCACAGGCATTCTTGCCTAAGAGTCCGGCTTCATATGCTTCTTTTCGGGCTTTTTCCAGATTTTTACGTTCATTCACATATTCACCTCTAATGTATATATAAGCTGCAGAAGCTCTCATCCCTACCCCAGCAATCAAGCAGCCTTCTAAAAGTTTGTGTGGATCATGCCGCATAATCTCCCTGTCTTTGCAAGTTCCAGGTTCACTTTCATCTGCATTGACAACAAGATAAGAAGGGCGGCCATCAGATGTTTTGGGCATGAAAGACCACTTCAGCCCAGAGGGGAAGCCAGCACCACCACGTCCGCGAAGGCCAGACTTCTTGACCTCATTGACAATCCAATCAGTACCTTTGAGTACCAAGTCCTTAGTCCTATACCAGTCACCCCGTTTCATGGCACCTTTGAGAAACGGATCATGCAACCCATACAAGTTAGTGAAAATCCGGTCCTCGTCTTTGAGGCCCCCAAAATGGGTCTTCTCTGGAGGCGGGGGTGGTGGTGGAGGCTGAGGAGTACTGGCATTTGTAGCAGCTTGTGTGCTCAGTGATCTGGAGCCAACGCACAACCTCCTGCTAGGACAACGACGAAGCCAGCCACAATTTTGCAGGGAAAAGATGCCCCTAACGGGTGCCTATAACAGAATATTCAATCTTGAAATTTGCACTTGAAAATTCAATTTAGGCACACGATTCACACAACAAAATATCTATTCCCACACGTTTCCTTCAAAATTCATGATACAGTTGAATTTGTACAGCTTTGGCGAATCGTTATCAATTGTGTTATATTAAAAAATGAAGCGCAGCGGCACTAAGACTGAGAACTCGATTGCTCAAATACAATTCATTAGAGATATTAAGTGTAAAGCGAAACCCTAACATGAAAAATCTAACTGATATAAAAAAAAAAAAAAAAAAAAAAAAAAAAAAAAAAAAACACACACACACACATTTAGCGTACCATAGCCAAGAAACGCCCGTAGATCGGCCTAGAAGAAGACGATTCTGAGACTCCGCTAAAGATCAACGCACAAAGCGCAGAGAGACGAGTTAGAAGAAATGAGAAGGTGGGGTTGGATCTAATGTTGTGCCCCCTAGGCTCGCTAAAGTTGAACACGCACTGACTGTCCACGGTGATTGCGGTCCAATGACTTGGGAGCGTCTGCGATGATCACGAGTGACACGTATAGATAAGTTGTGCCGCGGGACTAACAAGTATTACATAGCAGGAAACGTACGGTTCTGATTCGTTGGCTCGCGCTGGCGCTTCGTTGCGTTTTGAGGCTCCTCACCGGCTCGCTCTCTCGTCTCTCTCTCTCCCTCTCTCTCTCTCTCTCTTTCTTTTTTCTCTCTGCCCCAATTTTATGTGGGCTTCTCTGTTTAATTAGGAGTAATAAGCCCAGCTTTAATTAAGATTTATACTTTATAGGAAGCCCAAGTTTCGTTTGTAAGAATCAACTGATTAAATCGTAAGGCAACCCAAGCTTAAGCCCACATTCTTTTTGGTTTCAAGAATTAGATTAGCCATTTACTAAATGATTTAATTAAAGTGGTAATAAAATAAATAATTATTAGTAATTAACTAAAAGGAAAATGCCAGTTGTCAACATTTACTGGAGCACATAATAGCTACATGCGATGTGACAAATTTTGATACAAGAATGTCGTGAGTTAAAAAAAAGTACTAAAATTACTTTGTTATCCTTCTTAACGTGTTTTGTTTATCATGTATGACTCTTTTTTTAAGTGTTCTTACGCAGTAGTGTTTTTAACTAAACCACGATGCATTCCAAAGACAGATAATTGCTGGAACGCACTCTGGTGGTAGGACAACTAAGCTCTAAGTTCCGAGGTTTCAATTTTTGATACCAACAGACCAAAAAAAAAAAAGAAAAGAAAAGGATAATTCTTGGAAAATATGACTTCGGTTCCTCACCTCTTTCTTCAAATGAAAATAACGAGACGTTCATTCACATGACTTCCCCCCCCCCCGGCGGGCAGAAAATAGACCATTTATACAGACTGTTTTGTCAAGCCATATTCCGCAGTACAAAGCTTTCGGGTAAAGGTTCGAATCAAGTTCACTTCTTTTTTTCACTTTGCCGCAGTTTCCTTTGCAAAGACAGGTGCGAAGGAGGCTCGAATATGCGGGTGTGCTGGGTAGGTACACGCTCACTTGTAAGTTGGTGAAGAAGTCACCCTGACACCACGCATAATGCAATTGATGATTTGACCTGGCTGTGGTTCCAAGCGTGTAATGTCGAGGTGGCCACATCAATTTGGAGCTCGTTGACGATGATTGATTGCATGCTTTGGCGTTTGGCCGCATGCGTTGCCTTTGATTCATTCGCGCGAAAAAATGCTTTGATATTTATATTTGAGTCACATGAACAGACCTTGGAGTATAATTCAAACTAATAAATACTTCTCATAGTGTTGGGAATTCCCCCCACCCCAAAAGTGGGGTTTGCTTCCCAAAAAATATTAGGGGACACAAAACTCATAGACAAGATAAAAAAAAGTGTGCGACATAGACTATTAACTGCAATTGACAACGTACGGAGAATGAAACTGAGTTACACCCTGTGTCGGGCAATGACCCGCTGGTCATTCTATAGCCTTCTCATATCATTCTATAGCCTCGTTTTACGCGTCGAATACAACGGATATACGTAGGTGCCTTGGATAAGAGAATCACCAAAAAAGAAAACAAAGATGGATGTGACATAAGGCCGTTATAATAGACACAATTCTATAAATGCTCTGAATTGCAGAAGGAAGTAGGGACTTAAAAAGTGGAAATAAGCCCAAAAATAAAAACAAAAATAATGGTGAAAGCCACAAGTTATAAACCGACCAGGCGAACTCTAATCTGGTTGGCTACAAGAGCAAAATTGAAGAGAAGAGACTGGAGAATCAAATTTCAGTTCGCCCAAACTAAATCAGAGATTTAGTTCTAAGGCATTAAACGCGGAATGCAGGTCCACAGAAACAAAAAGGTCCTTACAGGAAACCAAGCCTGTTCATTTCCTTCCCTCCAAGTGTCACGGGGCCAGCTGGACCTAAAGGGGCTAACACCGAGCCTGGAGAATTAGGCATTGGATATGGTTTTCTTCGTTATATTGTCACCTTGCCACATTTTTTTTTCTTTTTTCCTGTTAAAAAACAAAATTTTGAGTCAATTAGTTATGGAAGAAAGGAAGAACACCGTCCCCATTTACAATGTGTGTGTGTTTTTTTTTTCAGATATATATTAAAATAAAATAAGAAAGAAGAAAAGTTAAATAATAATTGATTAAATAAGCAAGACCCAACTCAATATCTCTATCACACAACATGAAAGCGGAGACTGTGTTCCCTTCTCAATGGACCGTGTTTAAAAATATAAAACAATGCTGTTTGAAACTAAAAAAAAAAAAAAGAGAGTAAAATACTATTATTCTTTGCAGTCTAATAATTAAATAATTTCATTAAGAGGGATAAAATTTATTTTTCTTTGTAAATTTAATGTAGTAATTTAGTCTACTATACATTATAAATTTAGTATAATCTTTTCTAAGGAGACTGTGTAGTATCATCCCTCTTTTCCATTTTTTTTTTTTTATAAATAATTAGATATGGCTCCACTTTCTTCGTAACGTGCATTGAGAGCATCGAGAGTGCAGGCCAAATCCGGCTTCCAATAATTATGAAACCGTCGTGAATGAGACGCGTGGCAATGGATGAACCACGAATTCATGTATAGTTAGTTTACTTTCTTGGCTCAAGTTTTATCACCAGGTTCTGCTTCTCGTCTTTTCGAATGTTGCTATTGTTGTGATTCTATTCGTTGCTCTCTCTTTGACAAGGTCGAGGAATGGTATTCTCCAGCGTAGTTTCTGGCAATTACAGATCAATCGTATGATTATTATTATTTTTTCTTGTATTGATGGAATAAATCATACAGAAGGAATGCTTGCTATGTTTAAATACTTTATTTTTTTATTTTTTTTTTTTTGAGTCCAACAAACACCTAGATTTTATAAAATTAGATATCACTTAAAATTTTTTTTAAATTAACTCCTACTTTTTTTTTTCTACTCTTACATTTAGTATTTAAATTAATTTGACTCACTTAAAAAATAATCAAATTGAAAAAAAAAAAACACTATCACTATATTCCAATACAAAAGGATATTACTCCTATCTTAACACATTTTTCTCGAAATAACAAAAAAAAAAAGAAAGAAAGAAACATGTTTCTTTTTAGAGGCAAAAGAAATCTTGGTAGTTAAAAAATGTGATATTTTTGAATTTGATAAACAACGAAGAATTTAATTATGATATAAAAAGAGCACATATACATACAATAAATTTATGCACTAAAAAATATATTTGAGTTTAATATATAAACATTTTTTAATCTTATTCTAACTTCTTAATTTAATTTATTTTTTTTCTATCGAAGGAATCAAGTATCTTTTTCTCTAGTTTCGGATAAATTAATTTATGTGAGTAAATATGTTTTTAAAGCAGTAATTAATGATTTGAAATACATGGAATTAACTAATAAAGAAATTATTAAAAATTTCAAAGGCTTTTGTTACTTGGCCTCATTAGTTGCCATCCTCTCGTAGCATCTTTCCATATAAGGTCAAACTTTTACTTTTCAGCCATTCCCCCCCCCGAAACGCCAGACGTCCTGCTCTGAAACGCGCGCACAAAACAAGTAGCACGAAAGGCATGAAGGCCTTCGGCAACTCCGCTGCTGCTGCCGGCGGACTCCTCGTCGGCGGCAAACTGCTGGTGGTCCCGGTCGATTGCCAGGCGGAGGTTTCGCAGCGGCTCGTCGACGCCGCACATGTTAACGACTTTGCACTGGCGCTTGAATGTCTGGACCATCCTTTCGTGGACGTAAACTTTGTCGGAACGGTGAGCTTGAAGTCAAAGAAGACAGAAGTCGTGTTGCACGACGAGTCGGCGCACGAGGTTCGCATCGAGTACGAGGAGTTCAAGACCGACGTTACCGCTCTGTTCCTCGCTGCTCATGCCGGAAATTTGAAGCTTGTCAGAAAGTTACTGGTAATGTAAACTGATCCTCATTTAACTTCATTTTTCTTTTTTAATTTTTTGAAAATAGAGCTTAGTATATCGACTTTAACTTAATAATAACAGTAATAATTGTGTAATTTGAGGAATTAATTTGCGAAGTGAATGCAACTGTTGACGTGTGAACATAGTGATCTTTGGATGAGAGCTTGTACTTTAACGTGAGAAACACTCTAAATGATTTCTGACAGATAACCTGCGAGATTACGTGACGCCCGCTGATGTTTTGTCTTTTTGTTGCTCTGGATAACTGAATCGTGCACGGCTTCCACCGTTCTGTGCATTATAATCACTCTGTAATCAATCAGGAATCTGGCAGCTTTATTATTATTATTATTTTTTGGTAAATCCAGTGTAATTACCATGGTTATGGATTCCGCCCATGAAATTATGCTCTGTTTGGTAAAGAGAGAGAGAGAGAGAGATGACTCAAGATAAGTTTTATGGAATTTACAGTAAATTTGTTAGATTTTATTTACTTATAAATTTTTGTGTAAAAGTAAAGTTATTTTATTTTAATTTAAATATTATAACTGGGAGTTATAAACTTGAGGATTGATTCTGATCTTTGTGAAGACATGGTTAATACTGTGAATAATCTTTAATGGAGAGCGTCTAGCCTTTAAGTGTCTGATGTGGATTGATTTTAATGTCCGGTTGATTTTAATTTTAGTTCAGAATATGTGTTCCACTTGGCCTCAGCTAGAGTTTTTTTTTTTTTTTGACAATTAATTCAAATTCATTTGTTAGAAAACATTAATGCACTTGTTCTTCGTTCCCACCAATGGAGTAAACGAGTTTATGAGCAAAGATAATAGAGAACACAAGATTATATTTGAATATACTTCTTTCATAAAATTGAGATTGTGCATGTTTGTATGGTAGTAGAGCATTGGAGCAGATGTGAACCAGAAACTGTTTCGGGGCTATGCCACAAAAGCGGCAGTGAGGGAGGGGCATGTGGCTATATTGGAGATACTAATGAAAGGTGGGGCATCTCAGGAGGCATGCGAGGAGGCTTTCTTAGAGGCAAGCTTCCTGGGTCTGGCCAGGCCTGCAGAGCTTCTTATGGGGTCTGCATTTATACGCCCACAAGTTGCTGTGCATGCTCTTGTCTGTGCTTGCTACAGAGGATTTGACAAAGTTGTTGACACACTCGTTAAGGTAATTACTTGTGTCATAAAAACTGCTATGCAGAATAGCAGCAGCAACTTTGCTGAAGCAAAATGTCTTTAGTCTCTCAGTAGTTTGAACTGTCAACTCTCAATCATAGAAAAAAGAAGTGACTTTGAAATAACTGTCCTTTACACTACCTTCTTATTATACAGTAACTTCTCAAATCTTGGTGTTTTGTCATATTAGACAAAAAGGCAAGTCCGCCATTGCCATGGCAGCATTGCTCAATTTTAAGTTCAATTAAATATCCTTATGTTTCACCAATTGCTTTGTCGATCGATGCTCTGAATTGATGGCAGTGTGGAGTAGATGTCAACGCAATTGACAGGGTGCTGCTTCAATCTTCCAAGCCATCACTGCACACCAATGTTGACTGTAATGCCCTTGCTGCTGCAATTGTTGGTAGACAAGTCTCCGTTGTCCGATTGCTGTTTCAGGTAAACATATTGGTGTGTAATAATAAAAGAGATCATCATAAAAGGTAATCTCCTACGGCATTTACCTTTTGGAACTGGAAGCAGGTTGGTGTAAAGACTGAGATTAAGGTGAGGCTGGGAGCCTGGTCTTGGGACCTGGATACAGCGGAAGAACTCCGTGTTGGTGTGGGGCTAGCGGATGCTTATAGTGTCGCCTGGTGTGCTGTGGAGTACTTTGAAGCCAGTGGTGCTATTCTGCGCATGGTACTCCAATATCTCTCCCCTGATAGCCCACACCTTGGTAGGACTCTTATCCACCATGCTATCCTGTGTAACAACCCCAAAGCGGCAGAAGTGCTGCTAAATTATGGTGCTGATAGAGAGTTTCCGGTGCAAACAACATCGAAATGCGAGTGGCGCCCTATCCATTTAGCTTCACGCCTTGGATCAATTAAAAATCTCGAACAACTTATAACTGCTGGCTGCAATATCAACTCTAGAACAGGTTCTGGGGACACTGCTTTAATGATATGCGCTAGTTATAAGCAAGAGGAATGCCTAAAACTTTTGGCCTCGGCTGGTGCTGATTTTGGTTTGGTCAATTCAGTTGGTCAATCTGCAAGTTCATTTGCAATGTCAGCAAAATGGGATCTGGGTTTCCAGCAAGCTGTGGTAGATTTGGTTCAAGATGGGAAGGTTATTAAGTCAAGCAATGCCTCAGTATTTTCTCCTTTGATTTTTGTAGTTCAAACCAATGATGTCGAGGCCTTGAAAAAGCTCATTGAGCAGGCAGATATTAATCTTGATGAACAAGATGATGATGGATACTCTGCTGCTATGATTGCTGCAGCAGGAGGTCATCTGGAGGCTTTCAGGTTACTTGTTTACGCTGGGGCTAACGTCAAGCTGCAAAACAAATTCGGTGACACGGCTCTGAGCTTAGCAGAGATGAACAAGCGTGGCGATGTATTTGAAAAGGTGATGCTTCACTATGCACTTAAAGAGGGGTATAACTGTTCTGCTGGCATGCATGCTTTACATCGTGCAGCACGCTGGGGAGACAGAGATTTGGTTTGCATGTTGACTAGGAGGGGCTACAATGTCAATGCCTTTGATGGCGATGGCTACACGCCAATGATGTTGGCTGCAAGAGGCGGCCATGGCAGAATTTGTGAACTTCTAATCTCATGTGGAGCAAGATGTGATGTTGAAAATGAAAGGCGGGAAACTGCGCTTTTGCTTGCAAGAAAACATGGCTATAGAAAAAATGTAGAGAAAGTTATACTGGATGAGCTTGCTCGGCAGCTTGTTTTGAGTGGGAACCGTGTCAAGAAGCACACGAAATGCGGCAAAGGAGCTCCTCATTATAAAGTACTGAAAATAATTGGTGCTGTTGGGATTCTGCGGTGGGGAAGGTCAAATAGGAGAAATGTGATTTGCAGGGAGGCAAAGGTTGGGCCAAGTACAAAGTTCCGCTGGAACCGGCGCAGAAAGCTTGATGCTGAGGAACCTGGAATCTTCCATGTCAAAACTACGAAGAATAAGGAAGTGCATTTTGTATGTGAAGGTGGGGTTGAAATGGCCGAGTTGTGGGTGAAGGGTATCGAGATTGTGACAATGGAAGCCATTTTGGGCAGGAAAGAGGATGACTGTGACAGTGAACGGAGTACGCACTAGGCAGCGTACAGAAGACACTGGCAATTTTCGCATGCAAAAATTTCTGAGATGGAATGGTAAGACGTTCACTCTAAATTGGCCATTGCATCCACTCCCGGGACAGAGTCACAACGGTGCTTAGACCCGGCCAAATGTGCGACATCTGCCTTGTACTTTATGAGTGTCGCCTGAAGTATCGTTTCCTCTCTCCAGGCGATACGGGACCTGGAACGCTAATTCACTTGCGCTAACGCCCCACGTATTAGCTGATTTCTTTGTGCTTCTCTCTTGCTTCCTTCCTAATAAAGAACAATAATAATGGTTGGATACTGTAAAAAGAAACAGAGAAGAACGAGACGAGAAATCAACATGTTTATTGCATAAGAAAGGGATACCGTAAGACGTTAGTTATTCAAATTATAGGTTAATAATTTCGAAACTGAAAGCAGCAAAGTAGAAGCCAAAGATCAGGGTGATATCATGTATAAGATCTTATGAGTTATAAAAAGATAAAGTAATTTTATTAAAATTATTTTTATAAAAATCACTTTAATAAAATTAAATAATTATTGAAATATAATGTTAAGTCATAATATTGTTTATTTTGTTTGTTATAACATATATATATATATTTTTTGGTTGTATAAATAAATTCTTTTAACTTAGTTGAAGGAGACTTTCGAATCTTGCACGTTAGTTTTCCTGCTCCTTTCCTTCGTCTTCGTCTTTGAATTTGACAAAGAAAATAGTTTACGGTTACGAGTGGAATCCTTCTATTCGGAAAACGAGCACTGTTTGACTCGATCCATCGCTGCGTTCATCGTTTTCTTCTTCACATTTCATTTCCTTTTCTGCTTCGTTCTTTAACTGTGGCACTCAGATCGAGAGAGAGCGAGAATGAAGCTGGCGCCGAGAGAAGTGGAGAAACTGGGACTTCACAACGCTGGATATCTAGCGCAGAAGCGGCTTGCTCGTGGCCTCCGCCTTAATCACTCTGAAGCCGTCGCTCTCATTGCTACTCAGGTTTATATATATATATATATATCCAAAATGGGGTTTTTCTTTATATACAAAATAATTATAATAAATAAATAAATTCTCTAATATTTACCTGAAAATCTTGCTTCATGTTCTTGTTTAATTGGAGTTTTATTGTAAGTGATAGTCCTGAAATGGAGCACCTTCTGTTAAATAGGTAAGGTCCTCCTTTCTTGGATATGGCTTATTTTATTTTACTTTATTTTTGTTAAAGATTTTAGAGTTTGTTCGTGATGGTGACAAGACTGTTGCAGAGTTGATGAATATTGGGAAAGTATTACTGGGAAGGTATAATCTAAGAATTCGTTGTTAAAGATGCTTCTTTTTTGTGTGTTCATTTGGCCTCGTCACTCAGTCGGTTTCTGCTGTTGGCTTAACAGTGATAAGATATGAGCTTTGACAATTTCAGTTGCCAATGTGCTATATAATGTGACTGGTAGTTTGTGTAAGGCCCTGTGAGATTTTGAGTGAAGGGTTTGATTGACCATAGTTTTGAAATACGGGTGGTTTGCTTTACATTCTGATGCCAGCTTCTCTTCGTAATCTGATGATGGTGACAGTGCGACTTTGATTACTGATTTTTGGGATAGGTTCTTCTTGTCTACTTATTTCTGCTTCAGCATTACTGTTGAAATGTTGTATTTCTGTAGAAAGTTCATTGGCTACTGATATTTCTGTTATGGGTCTAATGCTGTCTGCCTTTAATAACAGGAGACAAGTTCTTCCAGCTGTTCCACATCTTCTGGATGCTGTACAGGTACAAGCTCCTTCAATTATAGCCTGCTTGGAAGATTTCAGAATTGAGCCCAAGTTCTATTTAGATAGTTTCTGATGTCCTGGTGAATTACCCACAAAAGGATATGTAATGTTGGATGAGTGCAGCAATCCCAATAACAATAATGATAAGAAAAGAAATTTGGAGGGAAGGGTCACTAGTACATATTGTTCTTAGAAATACATTCTGAAATGTTACTGACCTAGCACATGTTGCTGGACTCTTTCCAAACTCGTTTACCTTCTTGCATTCTTCTGGTTGTAGGTTGAAGGGACATTCCCTGATGGAACCAAGTTAGTAACTGTTCATGATGCAATTGCAAGCGAAAATGGAAATCTGGAGCTAGCCTTACATGGTTCTTTTCTTCCAAGTAAGGCTTTACCTTATGTTGCAATGTCTAGGATTACTTTCCCATGGTACCCGATACTCAAATTTTAGTTTCTGGCTCTACTCTTGGGCGGCCTTATAAGAATATTGATTTGAATTACCCACTTTATGAAAGCTGGAAGTCTTTGTTCAAACAGGTACTTCTTTTGCTTATATAAGCCAATAGCTAATTGGATCATCTGTAGTGTTTCTGTTTCTCATATGTGAGAGAAATGGAAAGTTATCCTTAATCATAACACTAGAACATGTGATTAGAAAGGAATTTATGCATGTTTGAAGAATGGCCTACAAAATTTATGGAAGTGATAGATTTCAATGACATATGAACTAGGATTATTAGAACCAACCATGTTTGATGTGAAAATATGAGATAACTGTCCACCCTTTTGTGTTGCTATCAGACTGACTTTCTTTTTTTGGTCCTTTTGCAAATCCACTCTCTTAGATTTAGCAAATTTATTGCATGATCTTTAATTATTTGTTGTAGACTCGGTAATCTTGTATTCTTGCTTTCCGCTAGCACTTATTGTGTAATAACTGAAAAAATTCACTCAGCACATCTTGTTTGACGGATACAATGGAAGAAAATTGATTCTGCAGTTCCTTCACTGGAGAAGTTTTCTGGAATCGAAGATAATGAAATACCTGGGGCAATCATCTTTGGAGTCAGGGATATTAAACTTAATTCTGGAAGGAAAGCAATAATTCTCAAAATTATTAATACTGGTGACAGACCAATTCAGGTGTTCTCTTGTAGCTTGCTATCCCATCTTCCCTTCCCATGGCATCAACATCTGGCTTGTGTGCATAACTAGATGATGGCCTTAATGGTCTTTCTGTTATTATTATTATTATTATTTTTCAGTCTTCTAACTGATGTTTCAGGTAGGCAGCCACTATCATTTCATAGAGACAAACCCTTATTTGGTTTTTGATCGAATGAAAGCATATGGCATGCACCTGAATATACTGGCAGGGACAGCTGTACGATTTGAGGTTGGTCTTTCTAACTTTTACAAACTTCAACTTCTTTTAAATTTTCACTTATGAATTTTTCTAAAGCAATCATGAGGGTTTGATTTTGATAGGCACTGTAAGTGTCATTTTAGATATATCCTTAGTGTATAAGGAGAAAATATTATATGCACTTGTTCCTTTTTTTTTCCTCACATCCTCTCTCTCTCTCTCCCAACTCCCCCCCTTTCTCTTTCTCACTTCATGTATGTCGTCATCAAAATGTGTCCTTGAAATGTCCTGGGTCAGGACATTGTCTGCTCTTAGATTAATTTTCTTTATGCAGTTTATGTCTGTGCCAAGACTTGTGTTACTTTGATAGCCAGGGGAAAGCAAAAGCGTTGTACTTGTGAGCATTGAGGGTGAAAGGGTGATTAGAGGTGGAAATGGCATCATTGATGGCCCAGTCGATTATGCCAACCATGCAGCAGTGTTGGAAGCTATAAACTCAAGAGGATTCGGGAATCGGGAAGAACCAAATGCTAGGTACAGAATATCTGAACCAGCTGTTTCCTGATACCAGCTTCAGTTTTACATCTTGCTGTTAAGATGGTATGACATTTATGCTCACTGTAGC
Organism: Bruguiera parviflora; assembly: GCA_019804595.1. Lineage (NCBI taxonomy): Eukaryota > Viridiplantae > Streptophyta > Magnoliopsida > Malpighiales > Rhizophoraceae > Bruguiera > Bruguiera parviflora. Next base: position 696,018 of record CM034059.1, read on the forward strand.
AAAATAATTCAAAGTTTGTGAGGGGATCCATACCTCAGAACTAACTTCTTTGCAGGGAAGGTGTATCTGGGGAAGATTCTGCTTTCACCACCACAATTTCTCATGAACAATATGCTAATATGTATGGACCAACTACTGGTGACAAAATTCGGCTTGGTGATACCAACCTTTATGCTGAAATTGAAAGCGATTTTGCTGTGTATGGTGATGAATGTGTCTTTGGAGGTGGAAAAGTTATAAGGGATGGAATGGGCCAGTCATCAGGGCATGAACCAGCTTCCTCTCTCGATACTATTGTAACAAATGCTGTGATCATTGACTACAGTGGAATTTACAAGGCAGATATTGGTATTAGAGGTGATCTTATTGTTGCCATTGGTAAAGCTGGAAATCCACACATCATGAATCACGTTGACATGATCATTGGAGTAAGTTCCACCTCTCATTGTGAATGATGGATTTGGACATGTCTACATTATTTATTTAACATAGATACACTGTCTTTTCTTCTTTTCTTTTGTAACTAGGTTAACCATGTGTTGTATTTATGATCAGGTCAACACTGAGGTTATTGCGGGAGAAGGAATGATTGTAACTGCAGGTGCCATAGACTGTCATGTGCATTTCATATGCCCTCAACTAGTGTATGAGGCAACATCAAGTGGTGGGTCACAAAGCTAAGCATAGTTTAGCAGGAAACTGCATCCGAAATCCCTCATCCTCAAATATGTGCTAAAATTGGTGCTTTGAGATAAATTAAGAGACATCAACATATTTAACAATTAATCCCATGTGCCCTTCCCTCGGGAATGTATGCTTTTATTGTGTGTTGTGATTGAGAATACTAAGCTTGATTTCTCAAAACACTTTAGTGCTCTCAATCTTCAGCCAGCCGCATCTCTGCAGGAATGCATTTCTTCTGAGTGCTCTAGGATTAGTCTACATCTTTTGCTGGACATACCTGCTCTCATTTGTCATTACTGTTAGTTTTGCTTGTCTCCTTTTCCTTTGGAACTTGATCACACTTTGGATTCAATTGCTGAAGTGAAAACCAAATTGAAACAATTTTCTTGCTTTATCTAATTGTACTCTGAAAAATACATGATCTTGTAGGGATTACAACTCTTGTGGGAGGTGGAACAGGACCTGCTGAGGGCACACGAGCAACTACCTGTACTCCTGCCCCATCACAAATGAAATTAATGCTGCAATCTACTGATGACCTGCCTCTAAATTTTGGCTTTACTGGAAAAGTATGCTTAAATGTCTTTGTGCTTTTCTGTTCTAATTTTCATGTTGTTGTTACTTGCAATCAGGTTTGTGGATGGACCTCGTGGTAGTTCTTGTGCAATTTTGCTTTATGCAATGACATTTTTTCAGGGTAATGCTGCCAAACCCAATGAGTTGCATGAAGTAATCAAGGCTGGGGCAATGGGACTCAAGCTGCATGAGGACTGGGGAAGTACTCCTGCTGCTATAGACAATTGTTTGACTGTAGCAGAAGAATATGACATCCAGGTCATTTGGTCATTTTCTTAAAAATGGAAAAAACTAAAAATGAAACTTGATGAGTTGCACATGTAAATCAACTTGTCTATTTCTGTTTGATTTTGGCAGGTCAACATCCATACTGACACCTTGAATGAATCTGGATTTGTTGAACATACAATTGATGCATTCAAAGGAAGAACTATTCATGCTTATCACAGGTAGGGATAAAATAGCAATTGTTATTTAGCCTTTAGTAGTTTCATTTGCTTGACTTTGATCACAGGTTAGGTATTCAAAATATTAAAAATTACATTTATAACTGTCTATGAAAATATTTGCTAGTTCTGAGAATAATTTTCACTAGCACTTCCACTGTTTGTTAAGTAGTCAACTGCCACAGCTTTTGATGTTTCTGTTGGCGGTCACAGTGAAGGTGCAGGTGGTGGTCATGCTCCAGATATTATCAAAGTTTGTGGTGTAAAAAATGTGCTTCCCTCATCAACAAACCCCACCCGACCTTTTACTTCCAACACAATAGATGAGCATCTTGATATGTTGGTACGGCCAGATATTAAAACCACTTCCAATACTTTAAGGATGTTTTCTCAATTTGCCTTTGACACATGTAGATGGTCTGCCATCACCTGGATAAAAACATTCCAGAAGATGTAGCTTTTGCTGAATCAAGGATAAGGGCTGAAACCATAGCCGCAGAAGACATATTGCATGATTTGGGGGCAATTAGTATTATATCTTCTGATTCACAAGCTATGGGCCGTATTGGAGAGGTTATCCAACTCTCTTTATCTAATTTGTTATTTTCAAATTTGGTTTCTGTTTTCATTTTGCTGTTTGGCAGGTGTTTTACATTACTATATCATAGTTGTTTTGCCTTGTTATTTGTAGCTTGCTTTCAAATGCTAATTTAGAGCTACCCAAAGGATGTTATGCCTCATCAATGAACATGGCACTTGCATCACTGGCATGTGGATATAACTTATTTGCTTAGAATGTGTGATGGAAACACAACTTTATGGTTGATTTATAAAGCAAGGGTGCTGGGGAAGCATTTTAGGATTTATTTTCATGATCAGAGTAGGCAAATAGATCACTAGATAATGATAAATTTTTCTGAGCAGAACATCAAAAGAGTGTGATAGAGATAGAGAGAAGGATTAAAGTTTGAAAATTAAGCACCTTATTAACAACAAATTGTGCCAGTCAGAACAAGCTATCATAAATGCTAAATCCTAATTGAAAGGAGATAAGAGGGGGAAAGTTACGTTCCAAACTGACTATTATAGGGACATTATGCAGTGGCATGAAAAGTGGATGATAATTACATGTACAAAAGTGCTGTCTTGGCAAAATATACCTAAGGATTCCTAACAGAATATCATATTTGATTGCTTAAATCTCATCCACAAATAACTGTAATGTCCTTAAGAAAATTATTTTGTCATTTACATAAAACGACATCAACAACTTGCTAGATTTGCATCATATACGATGAGATTTTCCAAAGTGTTATTATTCTTATTCATATTACTGTCAATTGTGTCATTACTGTTGTCACTTTTCATCTAGCTTCTTCTTCCTCTGTTGTTGTTGTTGGTGTAGTGTCTCACTTTGTGATCTTGTTGTGGGTTGAGAGCATCCCAATGCATGATGCTCCCACATGAGGTATCTGGGGAAGGGGAAGATGCGCACAGTCTTACCTTTTCTCACAAAGAGGCTGTTTTTACAACTGAACCTATGATTGTGCTATGGGTTATGCTTGCAAAAATATTTTGAAATTAGAACACAAATTCTGTAGATTCTTAAACATTTGTTTTTTTTTTTTCAACCTCCACTTGATCCTATATCGTAATTCCAAAATGAAAACCTTGGTAGGTCTATGAGTTGAGATCCAAATAAGATTAAATATTTCCTTTCCAGGTCATCAGCAGAACTTGGCAAACAGCCCATAAGATGAAATCACAAAGAGGACCAGTAGGTCCCAATGGATCGGATAATGACAATTTTCGTATCAAACGGTACATTGCAAAGTACACTATAAACCCAGCAATAGCAAATGGGTTTGCTGAATTTGTTGGTTCAGTTGAGGTAAACTAGTCATCATCCAAACTTTTTTCCTTATGCAAGCACATTTTTTTGGGTACATAGAAAATCTTATGCAATTTCTTTAAGGAGTGTTTTTACAATTCATTGCATGAAATGACATTAAATGTCATGTTGTAATCAAGTCTTGTAATATCTACTTAATTAATTCAGGTAGGAAAGTTGGCTGATCTTGTTCTATGGAAGCCATCTTTCTTTGGGGCAAAACCTGAAATGGTGATTAAAGGTGGTGCAATTGCATGGGCCAACATGGGTGATGCAAATGCAAGCATTCCCACACCTGAACCAGTAAGATTTGAAACTATGAGAGAAAAAATGATTATTTTTGTGTGTTCATTTGCAAATGAGGTTACCTATCTTTATTAGCGACTCTTGAATCATAATTCCCATCTTTTCTTAGCTAATCCAAGTTCCCCTAACCCCTCGTTGGCTGAACTTTAACCCACCTTTGTGCTAAACTAGTTTGGGGAAAAAAGCAATGTGGAGGATGCCATCCTGGCATCCGGTTTGACATTTCAAATAATGTAGGAAGTCCAGGGCGGTCATGTTAAATACAAGGTTTACAGAAGAAAAGAAAAACTGAATCGTGTTTTGAGTTCCATTTTGATAAAGACAATGTTTTGCTGCAGGTGATTTCACGGCCTATGTTCGGAGCATTTGGCAAGGCAGGAAGTGCTAACTCCATTGCTTTTGTCAGCAAGGCATGAACAAAATCTCTCCATGCATTTTTTTCTCCCTCTTGTCTCTGCAGAATTCACGTTGTCTTTCAAGCTTTCTGATGCACACATGTGATTCTTTCCTTTTCTCTTTTATTTCCTCTTCCCTCGCAAATAGGTCGCGGCAGATAATGGAACAAAAGCATTGTATGGACTCTCCAAGAGAGTGGAACCAGTAGGTAGTGTTAGGAGACTCACCAAACTTGACATGAAGTTCAATGATGCCCTCCCACACATCACAGTGGATCCAGAAACTTACAGGGTGACAGCAGATGGCGAGGATCTCATCTGCAGTGCGGCAACCTTAGTTCCCCTCTCACGGAATTACTTTCTCTTTTAGCTGTCCATGTGAACATGAACTGAACCGGAGCCAATGTAATCCATCCAAATTGACAAAACGTGGCAGTCAGACAATTGCAGTCTTTCTGTTGCATGTGCAGATGTGCCATACTCGTACGACTATTTATAATTGCAGCCATTTTGTTGCATGCGTAAAGTGGGTGGTTACTATCATTGGTGGTTGTTCTTGCATGTCTATTGTCCATGGTTGTTTCGGGCAAATGTCCAAGACCGGTGTTGCCAAACTGAGTTCTTCAAGGAGAAGCAGGGTACATGGATACTTGAGTATCCATGTGCGCTAATTGTCCTGGAACTATGTATGTCGTTTCTGTCAAGGTTTAAGGTGTAATGCATTCATAATTTTTATTTTTAATAATTTAATTTTTTGGGTTGGAATGATTTCGTAACGCTTTTAAACATTCATCGGGGACACAATAATTTACGCATAGGTTTTTTTATTTTTTGGGGGCAGGGGGCTTGTCGACACTTTTGCAGGCTGAATCTGCAGATTTTTAGGTTGTATAGTATTCATGTTTTATTTTTCCTACGGGAGACGAGTCTTATATATTTATCTGTCACATTCTATCTCACTAAATTTAAAATTGAGATTGACTTTGATATCACTTGTTACGTATTATTAATTTTTTATCAAAAAATAACTTTTTATAGCATGTATTATTCACGTTTATATATTCAATACATTCGTACGTTCACATTAAATATGGAAAATTTATCACTTTCGAGTGCGATGTTTATTAGTACGTAGATTGGTTGCGTTCGATATTTGGTATTAGAATGATTTAAGTATTTCTCTTCTGTGTGTTCCCACTTGTGTCAGATATTCAGCAATGCTGACCCATCTTTTTGTCAGGAGCTTGACAGCTTTCGATGAAATGGACTTCAGTGCCGACCCACTTGTGTCAATTATTGAACCGGAATCCAATAAGGTGTGCTCCGTACGGTGGACATAAACGTCCACTTTCTTTGTTTCTTATAAGGGTCGCAGAAAGGCGACAATGACCGCACATCTTGCTATTATTTACGCATGAATCACAAATGTCCCAGGCTGCCAGCTATTTGTAAGTTTTCATTCAAAGTGGTACCTATGGTTAGCCGGGCTCTGTCGCACTTACCCAGGTATCTCTTGATGCTACCAGCAATTATATATTAATAATTTTTATCGTTAATTAAAATAATTTATTAAATAATTATAAATATATAATTAATAATTATAATAATAAGACATAATATCATTTTATGAATCTGTGTCTGTCCTGTGTCACTACCCTACAATCGTGTAACATTTGATTATTTGCATGATCCGTTCCGATTTCCAAGCTGCTCCTTTGATGCCTTAATAAACAAAGGCAATAACTCCGAGAATCGACCTAATTAACAAAATAAGAATGTTTCTTGCTTTATTGGTCAAACTTTGAACCTCCTAATGGTAAGATCTCAAAAAAGGCAATTCCTTTTAAATTCTTCTAACATTGGTATGGATGCCTGAGATAAAAAAAAAAAAAAAAAAAGAGTGTTTTGAAGCATCAACCCAACAGATAATATCAATTTTGAACCGTTACGTTCCGAAAAAGTTAAAGAAAAGAAAAAAGAAAAAAGAACAAATGGGTTCTTGTGTAGTTAACCCCCTCCACTCTATAAAATATTTAGTGTTCCGTTGTCGAGGGCGTACTTTATTAGAATAAGAATCATATATATATTTTAATTTATTTAATAATTATAAAAAATTATCATTTGTTCATATTTATTAGAATTAAAATATATATTTTTTAATAAATATTTCTTATAAAAATCATATCTATTAGTAATCAAATAAATATTAAACTATTATATATATAATATTTTTTTTGTTAAAAAATATTATTTTTTATTAAAATAAATTTTAATAATATATAATTTTTTAAAAAAATTAATTTTAATAATTTAAATTATAATTAAATATATTTATTTTATCTTACAAGTAAATATATTATAACATAATTATATTATTACGAAGATAAATTTTATTTTAAGAAATAATATTAAATATATAGACTTAAAATTATTTTTTAAATTTCATTGTAATCTTATTTTTAATTCAATAATTTTAAAATAAAAATTTTATAACAGATAAAATATTGAGAGAATTTATTTTTAATCCCATAAAATTTGAAAAATATACTTTAAATTTTAAATAAATTAAATTTATATTTTGCACTTGTGTTGTCTACATAATTTTACACACACATATATATATATATATACATCCTGGTAGTTATTTATATATACATATATATACATAAAGTAATATTATATGTATGGATTTATATATATATATATACAAAT
>CM034059.1:703037-767143 GCA_019804595.1 Bruguiera parviflora
ATTATATGTATGGATTTATATATATATATATACAAATTATTATTCATGTATGTATCTGTATATACGTGTGTGTGTGTGTGTGACAGTTTGCATAGTAATTAAGTGTGTATGTATATATATATGTATGCGTATGTTTACGTGACTTCTAATTATTAAAAAAAACTCATGTTTGGTCGTTGATGAATGGTTAGTCCAGGGAGCAAAAGGATCCTTAAGGATGGTCAAAAGAATCCTCGTGCAAATTTTAAAGGATTACGATGTAACCATTTAATCGAGACACTCTGTTAGTTATTTAACTGTAATCATATTAATGGGATTTGATCTCAAGAGAGAAACAGCATGCAAGGTTGTATATAAAGACCAAGGAACTGATAGACTAACTGCCGAAGGTAGTTGATTGACAAATATTAGTTAAAAATAACCATTTCTCTTTAAAAATATAATTGAAAAAAAAAAGCCTCGTGAGACTTAAACCTAAAATAAATTAGTAAATTGAAAACTCTTATGCTAGTGGAGAAAATGAATTGACAACTTTTTCAGTTATATTATATATGATTTTTATAATTATATTTTTAAAAAATACAAAAATTAGTTATTTTAACTAAAAATTAATAAATTATTTTAATTATGTAATTAAAAATTTAAAAATTATATTTAACAAGATTTAAATTTTAATTAAAGAAAAAATTTAAAAAATAAATATTACAATTAATGAATTTTAAACTCACAATTTAAGGTAAATAAAAAATTATAAAATACAATAATTTCTTAATAAAAGTCAATTTTAGTAATTATGATATTCAACATATTATATACAAAAAAAAATTATAAGGTATATTATTAACGGTAAAATTATTATATATTAATTAATTAATAAAATTAAAAAATTAAAAAAAATTATTAAATAAGACACATGAGAGATAGGTCCAATTTATATTTATGAATTACAAATGAAGAAAATTTAATTTAATATTTGATATAATATCAAATTTTATTTTATGAAATCAAAGTATATTTATTAGTGTAATTAGGGTATTATATTTAATTATTTTTGTTTTATAAATATATAGTACTTGGTATTAACAATAATTTAAGAGGAGATTGATTAATGAAACTCTTAATAGACTTGTATGGATGCTTTATAGCGGAGACTCCAATTTGCCTATATAAATATAAAATATTTAGTTCATATAAATTAAAAAAATTTAATTTTAAAATATTCATAAAAAATATAAATATAATAATTTTTAATACTTTAATTAATTAAAAATATTATAATATTTTACAATTAATTATTTAAAATAATTCTATAACTTGTTGATAAAAATAAATAATTTAAAAGTAATTTTATTTTATTTTTTTAATTTTATATTATCTCTCAAAAATTATATATATATTTTAGATAAAAAATAAAAATATTAATTGATTTTATTTTTTTCTTAACTTAAATACTTGAATAGTAAGAGAATGAAAACAAAATATTCACTCTGAGTTAAAATCACCGATGCAAATAGTTGTCAAATATATGAATTTTTTATAATGTAAGATAAGATTTTGAAAAAATTATACATACCCGACTTATAATTATTTTTACAAATAAACTGTTATTTATAATTTCAAATAACAATAGAACAAACTTACCTTATAAAACAAAACTTACCCATATTTACTTATAAAAAATTATATATTTTTAGGATAATCTTTCTATTATTATTATATTTTTTTTTTCAAAAAAAAAAAAGAAAAGAAAAAGAGAAATGTTAACAAAGCAAGGCCATAACGGGCCAGGATCTACGAAGCCTGTGCTGGCGGACTTCAAAACACAAAGAAAAAGTGGGTTTGTGTTGCCCATAAAAAACCAGAAAAAATGACTTCGAAGAGTTGACCGGTCGAAACGAGCCGCCATCGATCATCTGACAAGCTCGTGCACGTGCCATATCCTCCAAAGAACACGTCATACCCCTCTCTCTCGCGCTCTCTTTCTCCAATTAAGCTTTTTCTTTGACAGTTGACGTTTACCAGTTACCACCTTCTCCTCCTCGTTTCAAGACCCATTTCTATCATCATTTATATATATATATATATATAAAGATGTGTACTGATGTATGAAATTTACAAATTTGTGGGATTAAAGAAAAATTATGTGTACACATTTTTTTACTCTTATTTTTCAAAATAAAATTATTTTTAGAATTTAAATTAATAATTTTCAATTCATAATGGAGTTATTATTCTCTTGAGGTTCACTCCTCGTTCGTTTATGTTACAACCAAAAAAAAAAAAAAAAAAAAAAAAAAAGAACTCGTGTGTCCATCGTTTGCTTTCAAGACAAAGCCCATCAACTTTTCCCAGTCTCCATGTTCCCCTTCCTTCATTGGTCCATGTTATTCACGCTTCACAACCGGGAAGGCTCATTGGAAATCCAGCCGCCACTATTCCAAGGAGTGATGATGCAGATCAACTGGAGATGGAGAATAGTGAGGATGCTCAATTGACTCCCACCAACCCACCAAAGACTTTTCAGCATTAATAGAATGCTAATGCATTCTACATCCACTAGGTCAATCGACAACACTGCACATGTGAATGCACGAGCCAGATATAATTCATCACATGTGAAAAACACTATTTAGTTTCTAATTAGTGATTAGTCGAGAAGGGCAGACACGTGGAACTTTTATACGTTAAAGAAATAACCTTGAACATGTCTTTGACAAGTTGAGCTTAGGGATTCAAACCCAACCCAACTAACACCCCCAGTGTCCCAATGTAACATTTGGGTGGCCAATCCTGCTCTGGATAATTGGCTAAAAGTAACTCAGTGTACTCAATGTACTTTAAAATATAAATTTTTATTATTTTAAATCTCATTTTTATATTTTCAATTATTGGCATCTCATAACAAAAAAAAAAAAAAAAGAAAAGAAGAAAAGTCTTAAACTTCTAGTTTTGTTACAAATACAATTAAGTTTGCTGTAATAATCACAAGAGTTGAAGGTGATGTTGGAGAGAATTATTTTCCCTCAATGAGTCTAACCCCACTTCAAAGAAAACAAAAAAAACAAAAAAAAACACAGTCCCAGCTCTCTCTCTCTCTCTCTCTCTGTTTTTGATTATCAGATATCTCCATTTTGTTTGCCTCTCATCTGCAGCAAGTTCCACTAATATCACTTAACTTGCAAACAAAGAGAGAGAGAGGTATACAGATGTATGCAGCAAAACAAGTATCTCCCTTGAAGTCAAACTTCTCTTTCCGGCGATCTCTGGCCGCCGGCTCGGGTAAGTATGCATATTTTTCGGCTAACCGAGTACCCGGATCCCGGGTGAATCCATCCGGGTCGATCAAGGCAGCAATAAGTAGGGAGGACAAGGCTGTGGAGTCACCCAAGCCTTTAGAGGAAGTCAATGGATCTTTGTCAACTTCTGTTAACAATAGAGGAGTGATTGATGTGAAAGCAGTGATCACTATAAGGAAGAAGATGAAAGAGAAGATCAATGAGAAGATTGAGGATAAATGGGAGTTTTTCATTAATGGGATTGGTCAAGGGATATTGATTCGACTTGTTAGTGAGGAGATTGATCCTGGTTAGTATTCATATCTCAATTAGATTTTTGGCCAAATGTATGCAAAAAAATGACTTTTTTGTGTGTTCTTGAACAGTTATAAACATGGAGTATTGTTGATTTTTGGATTTATTTATTATTATTATTTTTTGGCTTTATTGCTTTTTGTTGACTTAGAGACTTTGTGCTTTAATGGTTTGCTTTTTCAGTGACCAAGTCAGGAAAGAGTGTGCAGTCTTCTGTGAGGGGTTGGTTGCCAAAGCCATCAAGTCATGCTCATATTGTTCAATATGCAGCAGATTTCACTGTCCCAAGTGACTTTGGCAATCCTGGAGCTATTCTCGTTACCAATTTTCATGGGAAGGAGTTCTACTTGTTGGAGATTGTTGTTCATGGTTTTGATCTAGGTCCCATCTTCTTTCCTGCCAATACATGGATCCATTCCCAGAAAGACAATCCTGAAAGCAGAATTATCTTCACCAACCGAGTGAGAAAAGTTTAATACTAACTCTGTTTGGTGCCCTTTGCTAATTTTTCCTTTTCCTGTTTTCCTGCTTAATAAATTACTGCTCATGTTTCTTTTGACAGGTTTACTTACCAGCACAAACACCGCCAGGTATTAAAGATCTCCGGCGTGAAGACTTGCTTAGCATTCGTGGTAATGGAAAAGGCGAGAGAAAGCTACATGAGAGAGTCTATGATTATGCTTCTTACAATGATTTGGGAAACCCTGACAAGGATGAAGCTCTTGCTAGGCCAGTCCTTGGTGGTAGTGAGGAGTGGCCTTATCCTGCAAGATGCAGAACAGGCCGACCTCCATCCAGAACAGGCATACAATTCTCCATAGAATTTCATTTCAGTTATGCGCATGACCTTCTGTTCATTCTATTCCTAATTTGCTGTGCATTTCATCGAATGATTTCATATAGATCATCTTACTGAGAGTAGAATAGAAAAGCCACATCCAGTTTACGTACCTCGAGATGAAACATTTGGGGAGATGAAGCAGGACTCTTTCTCTGCTGGAAGGATGAAAGCTTTGCTTCACAATCTCATTCCATCTATTGCTGCTTCATTGTCGAATTCGGACATTCCTTTCACATGTTTCTCTGATATTGACAAGCTATACAGTGAAGGAGTTTTCTTAAGTGATAAGCAAAAGCAAGTAGCTCACAATCCCATTCTGGGAAATATTATGGACAACATTCTGAGCATTGGAGAAAGATTACTGAAATACGAAATACCAGCCATCATAAAACGTATGTAGCCTCATTCTCCGACTCTCTGAAACTTTCAGGAGTTGGAACTTAATTGTCTGTTCTAAGATTGTGTGATATGCTTGTTCAGGGGATAGATTTGCATGGTTGAGAGATAATGAGTTTGCACGCCAGACGTTAGCTGGGGTTAATCCAGTGAACATCGAGATTTTGAAGGTTACATTTGAAAGCATATCTTTCTGTTGCTGTTCAAAGATTGCCGTTGATGGCAAGTCCACTGTTTCAAATCCTTTAAGTTGTGTTTTATTTTACAGGAATTTCCAATTCTCAGCAAATTAGACCCTGCTATATATGGCCCTCCTGAATCAGCTCTCACAAAAGATTTAATTGAGCAAGAACTTCATGGAATGACTGTTGAAAAGGTAAATGTCTCTAGCATTGTGTGGATTAGACCTGCCTGAAAAATTAGAAAATCAACTAGAATTTGTTCTTTTGAACCATTGATTCTCATCATTAACAGATAGTTGATGATAACAGGCAATCGAAGAGAGCCGGTTATTCATACTTGATTACCATGACATGCTTTTGCCGTTTATCAAGAAGATCAACTCCTTACCTGGGAGAAAAGCTTATGCCACAAGGACAATTTTCTTCTACAACCAGGCTGGTATGCTGAGGCCAATAGCTATTGAGCTTTCACTTCCACCAAGTCCATCTTCACCGCGCAACAAACATGCTCAGACACATGGGCATGATGCTACAACTCATTGGATTTGGAAACTAGCCAAAGCTCACGTCTGCTCAAATGATGCTGGTGTCCATCAACTAGTAAATCACTGGTAAATGATTTCAACTCTGATGAATACAGAGCATTGATGTACCGGAGGCATCCGTGGCCATTTTGGATAACATATATACCAACACTCTTGTGTGGGATCTAAAGTGAATGATTCTTATTCTCAGGTTGAGGACGCATGCTTGCATGGAGCCTTGTATAATTGCAACTCACAGGCAACTTAGCCAAATGCATCCCATTTACAAGCTGCTACATCCTCACATGCGGTATACGCTAGAAATTAATGCCCTTGCACGGCAAAGTTTAATAAATGGAGGAGGAGTAATTGAGGCTTGTTTCGGCCCCGGAAAGTATTCCATGGAGATAAGCTCGGCAGCCTACAAGAGTTTGTGGCGGTTTGACATGGAGGCATTGCCTGCAGATCTTATTCGGAGGTAAAGTGAAAAATTTATTTTGATTTCCTGGGCCTTTCTTTCTTCATTGCTTTTAGATTCCTTTCATGTCTTTCTTGTTTGTCCTGTGTCAAAATCTTCAGAGGCATGGCAGTGGAGGATCCTTCAATGCCTTCTGGCGTGAGACTTGTGATCGAAGATTACCCTTATGCTTCAGATGGGCTCCTAATATGGTCGGCGATCAAAGAATGGGTTGAGTCTTATGTCAGCCACTTCTACCCTGAGACTAGCTCTGTCACATCTGATGTAGAGCTCCAAGTCTGGTGGAAAGAGATAAAGAACAAAGGTCACCATGACAAACGAAATGAGCCATGGTGGCCTAAGCTCAATACAAAAGAGGATTTATCTGGTATACTTACTACGATGATCTGGATAGCTTCAGGTCAGCATGCAGCTATCAATTTTGGGCAATACCCCTTTGGAGGATATGTGCCCAATCGTCCAACCCTCATGAGAAAGCTAATGCCTCAAGCAAATGAGCCTGACTATGAAAATTTCATTCAAAATCCCCAGCGTACATTTCTATCGTCTTTGCCAACTCAACTTCAAGCTGCCAAAGTGATGGCTGTTCAAGATGCCCTGTCAACTCACTCCCCAGATGAAGAGTACTTGGGTGAGATGAACCTTCTACACAGTCACTGGATCAATGATCGTGAAATACTGCGATTGTTCAGAAGGTTTTCTGCCCGTCTAGAGGAGATAGAAGAGACAATAAATTTGAGAAATAAGGATGTCCGCCTGAAAAACCGAAGTGGTGCTGGTATCCCCCCATATGAACTGCTGCTTCCCACCTCAGGTCCTGGAGTAACGGGTCGTGGAATCCCCAATAGCGTCTCGATCTAATGTGTAAAACCACTTCAAAGTCATTGTAATTCCATGCCATTATTGTTAGTTAGTGGGTGATCGTTAGTGTATGCGTTCACTTAAAAAGGGTCTGCTATGACAATGACGTCAATTTTCAGCAACGCAGCATTTTCTGTAAGGGGTTAACCGTCACGATTAGGCTGAATAACGTGGAATATGATGTAGGATGAAGATGTGAGACAATGTAGCATGCACATTTAGCACAAATTGAAAGGAAACAAGGGAAGGACGCTAACTCTCAACTACTGCAGGTAGGGAGTTGTATGTATGTGCCAACTGTGAACTGAAAATAACTGCCTGTTCTGTAAGCATGTGCTCACCAATACGCAGCGTATGTTTTGGCCCCAAAACATATTTAGAATAAGTTAAAATTTGGAGATGGCACTCGGTATTGCGAGTTTGACTAGCTCCTTCCTCGGCACTCTACCCCGGGCATTCTCTGGCAACGCATTAATGAAATATACACGTCGTATTCTCTTATAGAAAGCAACCTGCAATGACGAGAAAAATCAGAATTTGGAATAAAGGTTACTTTCCATCGAGCATCATTGCCCAAGGCAATTACATGTACCCGTTCAGCTATACAATCACTAGTTTGAGATTCATCAATGAGGCTTCCAACTTGTCTTACTACAAAAGCAACGGGTACTTGACCTGCTTCCTCATCTGGATACCTGAGAAATTAAGAGTGGTGACGTTGTAATTGATTTATTAAACGAGCAATCGAGCACTAAGAACAGTTTCCAGGAAACAAGGCCTTGATAAATCACAAGGGTAATCGATAAAATCATTGAGAAATGAACGACATACGGAATAACAGCTGCCTCGACAACGTCTGGATGGGATACAAGCAGATGCTCAAGTTCTGCTGGGGCTACCCGGTATGATAGAAAAACATAAATACGGACATGTTTAGCATTTGACCATGCAGAGGAAACACTTAAAATCTGTAAACGAAATTTATAAAAATAGGAATCCTTTGCATTTAATTAGTTCCTTTATGCGATCCACGAAAAATAGGAATCCTTCACTGTCAATATAACGGAGGTCTCCTGTTCTCAACCAACCATCAGAATCTAAAGTTGTAGCAGTTGCCTCCTCATCGCCAACATAACCTACGGTAAAAGTGACACCAATTCAAGGAAACCAGGTCAATGAAATTCAAACTTTGACCCAGTTGTATTTAACTAAATAAACCATAACCAAATCAATGAATGTTTTTATATCGTTTCGGAGAAGTGTGACGCGCAAGAGAAACTTTAGATTACCCTTCACAATGGATGCTTCTCTAAACCAAAGCTCGCCGGCCGAGCAAGGAGGGAGAGGAATGCCAGTATTGGGATCAACGATCCTGGCCTGGCAATTCGGCATAAGCTTTCCTGTTGCTCCCACCACTCGGCTTTCTTCTGGGCCTATTGTTCCGAAGACCCTTGCGGTTGTTTCGGTGAGGCCATATGCCTTCACGAACGTACACCATTATTTTTATTAGCGTCCCATCAGAAAAGTCCTCTAACAATGTAAAATTAATTGGGCGCACTAAAATACTTATTTTATCAAAAAAATTAGATAATAAAACTTAAAAAATAAAAAATAAAAAAAAAACAAAAAAATTAATTAAATTTTTAACTAAAAATTATTTTATTTATAATATACTGTAATAAATATTTATATTTCATATTAATTAAATTAAATTATTATAAAAATTAAAAAATACCTAATTATTAAATACTTAGATAAGATAAATCACTTTAAATCTTATCATTATTAAAAATATATATTTCTCATAAAACACGAAGAATTATTGACTAATATTATCTCTCTCATTAGTAAATAATTCTCAATAAAAAATTACTTTTTTAATAGATTACCTAATATAATTTACCCCCAAAAATCATAATTTTCCGACGCACCAAAAAAAGCCACGTCAGAAATAAAGTATTACATTAACCAACCTTAATATAAAGTTCTGACCTGGGCCAGCTGGACCCCGGGAAACCGCTTTTGAACCGACCGATCAGACTCTTGCTGGCCGGAGCTCCGCCACAGGAGACAACGTCGAGCGAGCTCAAATCATAGTCGTTCATAGCCTCAACTTCCTTCACCATCGCCACCACTACTGGCGGAGCAGAGCCACGTGACTGACCTTGAACTCCTCTATCGCTTTCAGCATCGTCTCCATGTCAAACCTCTCCGTTGACACAACGTTCTCCCCCATCGTCAACTGCTCATTGATCCCTTCTTACGTTAATATATATTCTTTTTTTTTTTTTTCATAATCTACAATAATTAATTAAAAAACTTAAAAGAGTCGGTTGTTAGAAATAAAAAAAAAAAAAAAGAAATTGCCGAAAAATAATAGTGTTAAATAATTGATAAAAAAAATATTTGGTTATTATTTGTGAAGATAGAGATTGATTTATCTTCAATTTTGGTAAGTGTATAATTTTTTATGTATAATTTTAATTAATTATATAATTTTAAAATTATTTATAATTTAATTTAATTAATTTTTTATTAATAATTAAATAATACATAATTTTTTTAGATAATTAAATTAAATTTTTATAAATTATAAAAATAAAATTTTCATTTAAATTAAGATTTTTTTATTTTAATAATTTTTGATTTTTTATTTATAATAAAATTAATAAATTATGTAAATAATTATTAATTTATAGTTTAATTAAATTAAAATTTAAATAACTGATAAAAAACATTTAAAGTTCATCCGATTAGATTATTTTTTTAGATTTATTTATTAAAATATAATTAATAATACGTAATTAATTAATTTTATTTTATTTATTAATTTTTTAATTTAAATTAAATTTTATTAAATTTATTCGATATATTACGTAACTCTATAGAGAGATTGACTCCTAATTCGCGATGTACCGTTATTCAATCAGCTCTTCACAGTTTCAAACAAGCGGGTGAAGTTTCTTGCGCTGTCCGATTCACGCGTTACCAACGACCTCACACAGTATGCGAAGCCGTACACGTGGAAGTACGGCACCATACAGAGACTAACCGCCGGCGCTTCCCTCGCCGGCCGGGTTGCTAAGCCGCTGGCCACAGTGGAAGTGAAACTCTGATGAGTCAACAACACTCCTTTGATCATCCCTGTCGTACCAGAGGAGTAAAGAATCGCCGCTGGATCCGACTAGTAAACCCTAACCGACTCGGTCTGTCGAATTTGACGCGTCATTAAGGACTCGAACTCTGGCGAGCCTAGAACAACTGTTTTAGTTAATGAGGCTATCTTATGAGCAGTGCTCGACGCGGCAAAGGCCACTGCAGGCTTCGAGAGTCGAATATGGTGGAGAATCTCGGGAACCGTTTCGGCTGGGTTCGACGGCGAGATGACGACACCGAGAGAGAAGAGAGCGAAGTAGAGGACGGGAACGTGGAGGGAGTTCGGGGAGGGAATGAAAGCGATGTCGCCCTTTTGGAGTCCAGGACGGTGGCGGAGGGAGGAGGCCGGAGTCCTCGTGCGGAGGACGAGGTCGGAGAAGGAAAAGCGGCGGCGAGTGACGGCGTCGAGGAGAGCGGCGGATGTAGGTGGCGGAGGGGGGAGGAGTGGAGGAGGGAGAAGGCGAACTCGGTGACGGAGATGGGAGTTGTTAGCGAAGGAAGTGGGACGTGAGGCCTGAGGCTATGGTAGATTTGGGTTTCCGAGCAAAAGCCGCTTTTGTTATCGATTGATGATGATGGGTTTGTTTGGCTGTTTGGCATCGCCATTTTTGCGTTACACAGTGACAGTCAGTTCGGTAAATGAAAAACACGTGTGCGCGCGCGCGCGCGTCCCGGTGTTTTTATGTCTGCACTGTGTTTTTTCTTTTTCTTAATACCAGTTAAATCGAAGAAAACGACGATTTTTGATAATATTTTTTAACAGGATGCTTTTCTCCCAAATTATAAATTTTAAATGGTACAAATTTAATTTTGCCCAAAAACAGTGAGACAACAATCTTTTATTTGGTTTAATGAGATACCAATGCTTGACAAGTGAGTTAGTATAACAGAGCCCCGCCTGTTCCTAGTGGCAATCTTTCGTTAGATCTGGACGTTTCGGAACAGAGAAACACGGACGCGAATCTAGGCATGTCGTCTGTACTGTAAGCAAGCCATTAATAAAACGGGAATAAACGAGACTACGAGAGTGTATAAAGTTACCGCAAAAAATTGGGCCGGACAATGCTAAATAATCCGGAGTCTGTTTGGGCCGAGGCTCTAGCACCCTAATATTGTCATAAAATATAAAAGACAACAAAAAAGAAAGCCGGAGAAAAGACCCATATAGATGAGGAAACTTGCATTAAGGAAGGTGGCAAACTACTGGAATCTAAACGCTGGTTATGCGGAGAATTTCGTGAGTTTTTACCAAATGGTACATCGCTGCATTTTGCTTCAATCGGAACGAGAGCAATGAGCCGAACCAATGAAACTGCTTAGTCTGGCGCCTCTTGCGAAATGCGTAGCCTTCATTGCTGAGTCTTCATGTCTACACTACAATTGTCCTTTATGGGCCTGCTTCTGAAAACTCATGGTGCATTAGAGAGGTCCTATGGCACGTAAATAATGAGAGATAAAAAAAAGACACTAACGCAAGGACAAGAGGCACACAGTGAGAGACATTTAGCCTAATAATCGGTGAAATATTAGATATGTTACCCTCAGCTTCTAAAACCATTCATGAATATTGCATATAGCCTAATCTCGCATCGCGCATTCGTTATTTAAGCGAGATTATAAGGTGCAATTTTATTTGCTTCCGACGAGGTGGGGTCAGCATGGCAGCGAAATTTTGTAACCTAAGGGCGAATGCAGAAGTGCCGGCATCATTTGTCCGTTCACCTTCTGATCCTTTGTCTCCCTCCTAACCACTGGAAGATGACAAACTTGGGCTCGAAATTCATGCCGAATGGCACAAATGGGCAATCATACCCAATCCCACCATACTGGTTTTCCCAAAATTGCAACACAAGCCGGGCAGCGTAACACATCTGTTTTGGCAACTCATTTAATTAGCTTCTTATTGTCCGCCTCCGCTCAATATCCTGAATTCGGGCGTGTCATCTGGAAGGGTGATCTTATATATACAGATCACCAGACTGAATTCTTCAAACTCCTCCCACAACCTTGAAGAACGCAGGGCACCAGATCCCCATTAACAGGAACAAGCCATGATTGCCTTGGATTCAACCATAGCATATGTCTGGGACAATCTTCAAACAGCAGTGTAACTCGCATGAATTGTCAAATTCCTACGACACTAACCAACATCCCCAGAATTCCTTTTTAAAAACACAAAATATTGTCCAACGAAAACCTCTGGTTAGTGGATAGTGGATTCGCCAGAAATTTCCATCTCCGAGCAACCAATGTCCCCAGCCGTGCCTAAATATAGCTACAGTTTATGGCAATTGACTTGACTGTCGCCAGCTGCTTTAAAAAAATAGAAAAAAAAAAGAAAGTACCGCAGCAGTGCAACATATAAGACCCAGAAGAAAGCCAAGCGGGATTGAAATCACACCCCATAAAAAATGTTACCAGCAGAAACCACACCTTGAAGACCACAATCATGCCCCGTATTAAATTATTAAATATGTCAGAGCACAAGTACACGAGTTCAACATCCAAAACTGAGGTGTCAATATATATTCAGACATGTGAGAACAAACCAAAGTTTGTGCTGTACCTCCAGAGAGCTTGTAGATAACTAATTGGATGTTCTATAAAGTCCACAGCATGCAGGTAACCTCCTCAACCTGCTTGCTCTGATACTGCAGTGACATCCAGAGACAATGTTATGAAACGATTCTGATTGGTTAAATCTTTCATCTTCTCACACCATCAATACGCAGAAAGGAACGAAGAAGAGGAAGAAGGTAGAAAGGCCTATGGCATATATTTGATTGTTTGTCAGTATTGCAATTGCTTTTACTACAGTTTTCAAGGAACCAAAAACTAAATCATGAGAATTGAAATCCATCAAATAATCACTTCTGCAGCTAATCAGATGCTTAAAGAATATTGCATACTTAATCTTGAACAAGGCAGTAAGTAATCGATTTCTACATCACTATTTAAGACTAAAACTAGTTGGGAAACAGTGTTTGTCCCAAATCCGGGACTACGAAATTCAGAAGAAAAAAGATAAATAGTTTACTAGTTCAAAGCAACTGAAAAACCAAATTCTGGCAGTCTTCAATACACAGGAGTTGGAGTCTGTTCAACCCTGCAAAATGAAATTAAGCTAAACTAGGTCTACTGTATGCAAAACATAAAACAACCAAGCATTGCAAGTGCAACTTCTACCATGCTTTGAAATATCAACACTCTACCAACTCTCAACTTGCAATCCCAAAAGATTTCATCTTTAATTTCCAACTCCAGCAATATATCAACTTAGATTAAATTGTGTAAAGACAAGGAAACCTGTCAAGATTTCTTTTTTTTAATTATTATTATTTTTTAACAGATGCTGGGGTTGATTCAGACGAACAAGAGGAATAGCAAAATGCACATTGAGCTCAGGAACCCAATTCCATTAGGGGCAATTTTTCAAAAGAAACCACAAGCCCTTAATACACACCCCAACAGGTGAGCGTACAGTTTTGACAAAATCTTGGGACTTTTTTTAGCCCTGCTATTAATCAATTTCTGAGTTAGAAGTTAATTAAAAATCAAGCAACATCATTGAATGATACTAACAATTGATGGACTCTGTCACCAATTCACCTGGAGAGTTTTGGTGCTGTGTTCGTTAGATTGCAACAAAGGCTTCCAAAATTTTGCAAAAACATGAAAAAGCATCAAAATAAAAGATGGACATATACTGCAAAACTATACATCAATGTGTTTCAAAATTAAGATGTTATAATTAATGGCATAACCGCTATGGATGCAAAGGAAAATCCTGATCCTGGATAACGTTCCACAAATATCAAATTGACAAATTACCTTCGGATGCAACAATGGTTACTGTCAATGATTACTGTTTATTCTTCGTCAATGAAAAGCTAAGGATGGCTCCTCCACTTCACACCAACAGTCTCTTGCAAACACAATGTTAATATTAAAAGAATATGAAACTTATAATGGCAAGTATTTCCAAGTTCTTCTTATCTTCAAAATGAAAATTTAATAGAAATTTTACAATGTACCAACGTAGATATGTTACATACACAAGTTTCAGATAAAACTAATCTTTTTAAGAAGGGCCATCATGCCACACCTTGCAATGCAAGCAGTGTCACAGAAGCATTATATCTTGATATCGAAGCTGGAGAACAAAGTCAACCTGCAACATAACTGGTTGATGGGAGGATGCAAATAATTTATCCACCCAAATCACCATACGTGCCTGCTAAAAAACAGTACCAATGATCATCTGACAAACAATGTTCACAACTTCCTTTCAATGGATATCTCTCACCTCCACCTTCTCTGATGTTAGCAGCATAAAACAGAAAGCTTGGAGATCACAGGGCCAAGGTTGACCACTTAATATTCAGCCAAATATTCCACCAGCCCCTAATTCCCCTTGCTGTAGTTCTTTCCGGCGCTGCTCTTCCAAAGGATCTGGACTCTTCAATATTCTTCGCAGACGCCTGCACATAAAACAAAGAGAACATAAAAATTAAAAAAAATAATAAAAATCAGACACAGGAATAACAATAAAAACAGTCACTTTGAGGCATTCATGGTAACAATACCTGTCTTGAGCATGCTGAGCAGGAAAAGTTGGCATAAAGTCTTTAGACTTTGGAAGAGGAACTTCTCGAAACCACTCATGCTTAATAGCAGCTTCAGCAGTTATTCTCTACAAAGAAATGAGGAGTAACATCATCTTATTGAATCCACAATACCACTCTACTAAATTAGAGAACCTACATGCAATTGCATTTCTACCTTCTCAGGGTCATACGTTAGAAGTTTGTTCAACAAATCAAACCCAGAATCAGAGAGGACCGGTGACCCAGTGAATGATGTAGCTGGGAATTTCTTACGCAGTAGGTTATACCTGAAAACACATGCCACATGGTTAATACCTGAAGGAAATGAATGGTGTTTAACTCAAAGTATCACCAATGGAGGCCAGATAGCCAGACCAGAATCACTCAGCTGGAGGCCTGGGAAAACAGTGACAAGCATAAGAACCCCTGGATGTTACTGTCAATATAATATTGAATCAAAGAAAATTTGGTACTTACTGATGCTTGACAAAATTAACCTTCACACCAGGCAACTTGGAAAACCCAGGCCAGATTGTCTCATTTGGTGTACCGAGGGTGCGAAAGATCTACAAAAAATGTTAAGGGAAAACAACACGCGACAAGTATCAGTCCACTGACCAACTAGATAAGATAGCACTACAATGTCTAGAGTAACAGCATTGGAGGACAAGCGGAAGCTAATGAAAGAAAGAAGTCAACCTTTTCTTATTTTTCTTTCTGGAAACTTAATTTACCTTGTCAAGTTGATCAAATTCTGTCTTGCCATTGAACAAGGGTTCCTTTGATAACAGTTCAGCCATAATACAGCCCAGTGACCACATGTCAATTGCTGTTGAATATTGCTTGGCTCCCAAAAGAAGTTCAGGCGCCCTGTATACATACACTATAGCCTCAAAACTCGACTCTAAGCAGAAAATATGTATAGATAATGACAACAAAACTCAATAAGCCATACAAATTATTGGGGGGAAAAAAATCAGCTCTTATCCTAATGACTGGTTCCATGCATAGTTTTGTTTAGTCTTATGAGCTTAGATTTCATCAAACATCTTGGTTAAAGACTAGCAATCACAAAAGGTGACATACAAAGACTGACAAAAGGCCAAACAACCATACATCCGTGCAGCAGTAAGGGAAGCAAGATGCAACAGTTACCTACTAATTGTTTTCGTACAGATGAGGATAGATAAAAAATTAACCACGCCAAGACAGGAGAAAAACAACTTAACAGCACATTTGAAATCTGCAGAATACATGCTAGAAATTATCCAAAGGCTGCATGAAAGGACACAATGATGAATTGAGATGTAAAAATAAAAACTAGAACAAGAAACCCAGGGAGATATCGGCAACAACAACAGCAACAGAAAGCAGCCATAAATGCTAACCATGCATAGAAGAGGAAAGTTCAATGTGTAGCACAGCTTACCTGTACCAAAGAGTAACCACCAAATGAGTATAAGGTTTCAATGGACTCCCATATTGACGAGCCAATCCAAAATCACATATCTTCAACTCACCCTGGTTATTCAAAAGTAGATTTGATGTCTTCAGATCTCTATGAAGCACCCAATTATCATGTAGATATTTGACACCCTCTAGTAACTGAAGCATTAAGCATTTCACTTCACTCTGACTAAATGGCTGCTTCATTGACTCCATGAGGCCTTTTAAATCATGCTCCATGTACTCCATCACCATGAAAATGCTGTCAAGGTTACTCCCCACAACAACTTCCTTAACATCAACAATTGAAGGATGATGAAAAGAAAGAAGAATGTTTATCTCCCTTAAAGAAGTCAGCGGAAAGCCTTCTCGTTCTTTCTCCATCTTTACTTTCTTCAATGCCACGATTTCTCCTGTCTTCTTATCTTTGGCCCTGTATACAACACCATAAGTACCTTCATCTATCTTGTTTAGTCTCTCAAACTCATCAACACTTCTACAACCCAAAAGCATGTTTATACTTCTTTGAGGAGGCCCTGCAGGTTCTTGTGTTCCACAAGAATTACTTTCATCCCCAGATTCTGTATCAGAATGACCACCAATACTGACATGATCATCGTGTTCCTCATCGACATCCATGTAGTCAGCATTTTCAGAGTCATGGCCATGATAATCACCCCCTGTTGAAGACCTAGTATGGGTGTCTCGCTCATCAGATTCAGATGACCTCACCCTGGCATCAGATGCATCTCTCCTAATCTCCCCAAACTCTGGAGTCACTGAACTTGAGTGAACTCTGATATCTAGAGACTCCACGTGAGGCGTCTTCTTCCTCCATTTAGGCATCTCTTGATCCTCTACAATTTCACCTTCATCAAATGGAGAATTGTTTCCGGCTGCCCATCTTGAAGACGAAATATTCCGTGTTGGTACATAATCTTCGTCATCTATTGGCTTTGCTTCTTGCTCATTACCCCATCGTTGATCCTCCTCTGGTGGATGAGGAAAAACCAACTCTTCTTGAGTCTCAGACGCAGTATATCCATCTGCCCATCTTTCCCCTGCACTCTTTCCCAGAGAAGAAGATGGAGATTTCAGGTTTTTACTGTTTCCGATGGGACATACTTCTACAGCATCATCTGGAATGGTACTGGGTGACTGTTGATAAGCCTCTTCAGCACTAACATTAGGTGACTGGTGATAGGCCTTGGAAAGGGGTGGCGGAGGACAGAGAGCCCTAAGTGCTGGAGAATTCCTAACTTTTGACGCCTTACTCACTTCCTTATCATCCCTGTCCCAAACTATAGGAGAGAACTTTCTCTTTTTCTCCATGGGAGCTGCCTTCCCATTCTCTAGTATTTTCGGAAACTCACTATTCTTATTAGCCTTTGATTCAGACTCGATGGCATCATCAGATCCACTCTCACTAGACAACTCACCAGGCTCCCTATCCAAGGTCCTAACAGAAAGCCCATGTCTCTGGGACCCAAGGGCTCTATTGTTGCCACTAACATCTGAATCACTCCTACTAGAAGAAGAATGGTAGCCACCACCATTGCTCACCTCTCTCTCTTTAACATCCTTCTGTCTAACCCTAATCCTATCTTTCCGACCCCAATCACGGACGGGACCCCTCTCGTTTTCCCTGATACCATTCCCGTACTCCTCCTTGCAATAAGTAAACTCCCTCGACAATTCAAAATTAGACTCCCGCTCCCTAATTTCAGCATCGCGGTAGCCCCCATGTCTCCCAGCCGCCATAAATTCAAAAACCAACCTACAAATAGCAGAACCAATCTCAATCAACATAAAACCTAAAAAAAAAATCCGCCCAATTTCAATTTTACAAACCGCAGAAAAAAAAAATCAAGAAAAGCTCTACTCGAAAACCTCAGTCCGAATAACTTCAGATCTAAAGGCAACATTAAAAATTAAAGAACAACGACGTAAGAGAAACCTACTTCAGGGCTTCGATTATTGCTCTTTCTTGAAATTTCCTCGAAAAATCATAAGAGCAAAAACAAAATGGAGAGAACGGAACCCTAGAAATCAAAATTGACCACACAAAAGAAACCCTAGAAATCTATAGAGAAGATTGGCAAAGCTTCGATCTCGGCTTCGAACGGCCGATATTCGAAATAGAAATTGAGAAAAAGATGGATTATGGCTTGCCTGATGGAAAAGAGAATAGAGAGAAATTGGCGGCGGCGGCGATCGGCGCTCCTAGAGAGAGAAGCTTCTGACGATAGACCACTGTCGAGGTGAGAGAGAGAGAGAGATATAGGCCCTCAGACGTAACCTCGCGGAAACGAGTGTCTTTAAAGGACGCCCGCGGTAGTCAACATTGGTCTTGATTTTCTTTTCATTTTTTCCACTTTTCTTTTTTCTTTTCTCAGTCGCATTTTTTTTTTAACATTAATATAAATAATAAAATTTTAAAATCAACAAAGTTAAATAAATAATAATATGTTTGAAAATTATGGAGCACATAGTCGGAATATTAGAAAGATGGGATGATAAAATAAAATGGATATTAACTACTCCTAATTAGCTTAATAATAAAAGTAAATTGATGTTTAATGGGTTAAAAATATGATTTTAAATTTAAATTTTTAAATTTACATCTTAAAATTATATTATATTATATTAATAATCTTCAAATTTACATTTAAAAAAATTACCATAGAAAGTTATAAATATTTGGTATAACAATAGATAAGTGAGTATGTGCTTTGTTTTTAAATACATAAAAAAAAAAAGATACTTCAATAATTAACTATTTAATTTAATTTTAAAAATTTTGTATTTTAATATTGTGAATGTAGTATTAGGTTATAATAATTACAAATTTTAATTTTAATTATGTAATTTACAGTGTAATAAATATTTTAAAAGGTATAATAAAAAATACATAGAGTTTGGTATTTATTTTCTCTAGTTCAATTACTCCTCACATGATTTGGTGGTATTCACATTTTAGAAACAATAATTTGTAATACCTTGATTCAACATGTTATTTTATTAAGTGATGTCAACCTCTAAACTGTGATATTCATAATGGTAATTTTTTCACTGTTATGATTAGTTATTAAATTCTATCTTATCTTCAATCTAACTAAAAGTCTAATCATCGTGTTATTAACTCAAACGCCGAATCATCAATTTATTCTCTAAATTTTAAGATAATATAATTGTATTTTTAATTAATAATTTTCTCCTAATATTTGTTCTAATATAAAAAAATCATTAAAATGATATAATATAAATGCAATTAAGTTTCTATGTGGGAAAAAAAAAAAAAGAGTAATTTACAAAAGTTAAGAATAATGAACTCGCATCGACCGGACTCAGTACAAACTCGAATCTTTAGATCAATGGGTCACTAAAAACAAGTGAGTTTTGATCGGATTTTGACCGGATCAAATATTTTGGATTCAACGGATCAGGGCAGGAGGGTCCGACAACTATGGTTATGACTAGAGCTATGCAATATTGCTCTTATTTAAGGAAAACCCAAAAAAAAAAAAAAAAAAAAAAACCTTCGGACCGTCAAAATTCATGGTGATCTCGACCCGATTGAACACATGTGATATTACTTTTCTTTTGTCAATCCACAAACGCCAGTTAGTCAAGTCAAACGGGAATGGATTCTCGTGGCTCTGTATATGTTTTTTAGAGAAATTATCCAGTTCTTAGGCCGAAGTGTACAGTATATTTTCCTGACCAAGTCGAATAAAACTCCGTTTTATATACAGGTATGTGTAATATTAATAAATTTAAAATTTAAATATAAAATCTAAATATTATATTTATATTTTTAATTGAAGTGAGCATCTAGCTTTTGCTTAAAAAGAGTGCAGATGCAAGAATTTATATCAAAATTACGTACATAAAAAAATACCTTAATTTACTATTAAACTTTTACCTCTTGAATGGTAACTATGATTTACTATGAAATATAAAAGCAATTTTTTAGTATCGTGGTTGAGCTATGGGTCCACTTCGTGTGTACGATTAAAGGTTGGGTTATGCTCATGGAGAGAAGCCTCGTTTCTCTACGATTTGTCAAACTTCATCCATTCTCGATTCGCCTTTTTTTTTTTTTCTTCTTTTTTTTTAATAATTTATTTATGGTGTCCGTCCATCCATAAGTGTGATGTGCACTTATGCTCGCATAACTCGTTTAATCAATTATTGCTTTTATTATTCTGTTTTACTATTGCACACTGGGCATTCTTCAGTCAAAGAACCGGCGGAGATCCGATACAATTTTTTTTTATAAATCTATTTTTTAATAAATAAAAATTTATATTAAAAATATAATATTAGATTTTATATTTATTAATATTAAAATTATGATGGAAAGAGACTTTCTTAGATTTAATAATATTTATATAATAATTTTTAAAAAAAATTACTTGAGGACCTTAGCAACTGATTGCTAATTTTACTCTACGTTTGCGATAATCGACAAAATTACAATACACTTATTATTTATTTTTTTTTAAGAGAAAAATCAAAGAACCCACGCACTGCTATGGTCAAAGCCCCTTTTCATTTTCTATACCACTTCGGGCTTTTATAGAGTCTATCGCGACACCCCACAAATTGACCACAAAAAAATAATAAATTCTTATGGATCATGAAATCCTCCTCTCCCAAGTCCTCCATAAACAGAGATGGTTTTACCGAAGGCTGTTCTACACTAAGTGTTTTTTTTTTTTTTTGTTTTCTTCCTAATCCAACTTTATTGAGATTCAAGATCCTCTAATTTAAATCACATTTTGCACTCCTTGGAATAGCTTCATATTTAAGAATTTAAATATTCACTTTAAAAATTTTTAAGTTTCAAGTTTCGACTTAAAGAAAGAGACCAGCAAAGTATGTCTTTCACTTTTCAGTTTCATTTTTATTTTTGACAACATTCTTTTACTAAATTTTGTCACATTATATAAGTTTATTATATATCCTATAAACATAAGTTGAGAAGATGGGGGGGGGAGAAAAAAACACAGTGACCAGAAAAAGTAACAATTGAACTTTTCTGCTTTTTTATGCAATTACACAAAGTGGAAAAGAGGTAAACCATAAACAATGGGAAGTCCAAAATTTATTAGAGGGGCCAGCCCAATAATTCATTTCAAAAACCCGATACATAAATCATGCTGCAGGTTCACAATTATATTTAACTATGGTTCAGTTTTGCGACTACCAGCAAATGGAAGGCAACTTAAAGGAGAATGAACAGGGCAAGTGGCCATTCCTCCTTATGTAATCTGCTCTTTCAGATGTCTGAACAGCTTTCTCATTCAGTTTAGCTTCTGCATTTGCACGCTTCTCTTCAGCTATTCTCTTAGTTTTGGCCAGCTTGTTAGCTAACTTTTCCTGGGCCCGGGCTTTCATTCTCTCAGCCTTCACCTGTATTCATACACAAAACATAAATGATCATCTCATATGCTGGCAGGATTGCGATTAATCATCATTCACCACACCAATGCCTTTTGGTTAATAATTTAAATTGATGTAATCACTTGTGAGGGCGAGCATTCATATAACGATAAAAGTTATTCCATTGTGGTATTTTCAAGTTGTAAAAATATTTTCTTTGTGAGAAAAGAAAAAAAAAAAAGAAGCCAAGGAGATAGAGACTGAGTATACTTAACCCTTTCCCCATACCTCACAGTGTAGTTGCCTCGTCTACTTGGGAACCCCCCTTTAAATTGATGCCTTATGGGTAATAAAGCTATTGCATACGACTGTTCACAGAAACTGTTTGACATGTTGACATTCACAATGTGCAAATATGATAGCAAACTACTCTTTTGTAAGAGGAGCACTGTCCCATTGAATTAAGGCATTTATGTGTGCCTCATGGTGCTAATTGAAGAAATTGCATTTGGAATGCAGTTTGGTACATTGGAGAAGTTACAATAAGATGTGAACTAATTTCTTGCATTTTGGAGGTAGATAAGGTTATGGGTGTGCATAAAACTTGCAAAACGATTCTAGGAGGACTATGCACAGAAATTTACAAGAAGCCACCGATGCAAAAACAGAATTGACCGACCATCATGCTAAAATCAACTTAAAATCCAAAGTTTGGTTACCTCCATTTTCCTCATTTCCATTTCAGCTTTCCTCTTCTCATGATTTTCCCATGCTTGTATCTTCACCTCTTCACGCTTATACCTGCAGAAAACAACAAAACCACACAATTCAAATACAATGCAATGGCAAAATCACCATGACAATCAATAGCTAGTCACCTTGCCATATATTTTGCACGCTCTGCCTCATCCCAAGCAATCGCTCTTTTTTCCAGGGGATTGAGCTGCCCTGATTGATCTAAATCTCCGTTCTCATTTACCTTGGAACCATTAGATTCTTCTACATAGTGCCTTGTTGAACCATTGCCTCCGGCAGCGGAACTCGCCTCATTATTCAATGGCACGCCAGCTTGATAACCCTGATCAGTGCCACTCGGCAACTTATGCTGGCATCTAGCTGGAGTGGAAGACCCTGAAGATATGGGGCTTCTTGCTGCAGGTGTTCTAACCCTTATAGGTGTCGCTGTTCTTGAAGGCTCCTGGCTTGCAATTGGCGTCATCTCAGTCCCCATATCCCGAAGACATATGGACCTAACAGCAGATGTTGCTGAGTTCTGCATAGGTTTATTGATTCTCCAAGCCGACTCATCACAATGCACCTTCTTTGTTTCCACTTCGTGGTGATTTTCCATTGATGGATGGCACCCTTTTAATATTTCCACAACCCCATCTTCTTCTCCACTTAAATACTCTTCTTCTTGCTGTGGAACTGGAGCTATCAGTCTCCTGTCATCTGCATTTGAGTTTCTTGGCTTGTTTTGGCATCTCTCTCCTCCTCCTCCTCCTCCTCCTCCTCCTCCTCCTCCTCCTCCTCCTCTTGACAACCCCACCAGCCATTTTTGTGCATCATCCCATTTGGATGGTGTTGGCTTGCCTAGGGCCATACGGTGATGAGGAGTGCGGTTAGATCCATTATTGGATTTATGAAACTCGAAAGTAATTGCATTGCCACTTGAATTCTCCCCTTGATTGTAGCTCCCTTTATTCTCTATAGATCTCATCCTCTCGACAAATTAACAAACAAGCAAAAAATGTGGGTAACCACCAAAACCAAAATCCCACTTTCAACTCAACTTTACTTAGAACTATGACAATGAAAGTAATTCAGAGATTTCTCGAATGTAACCAAGACTGCAAAGTAGATTTTCTCAAGGATAAACAAGATCAAGCGCAAAGGACCTATTAAACTTCTAGGCCTACTTTATAAGGGAAATATGTATTTTGCTTTTGAAAGTAATTTAAAACACAGATGCCAAAGGAGCTATATCTAACAAGAAACCAATAATGCTCAATCTCTCAGCTAGCTTTTACTTCTTCAACTATAGGGCCCCCCATCTGCAGTAACATTAACACCAGATGGATAACTAATTTCCCAACTTAAGACCTGGCCAGCCAATGTTGGAACTCGGAGAAGAGAGAGAGAGAGAGAGAGAGAGTGAAAAGGAAAAATAAAAATGGTGTTCCAAGAATGCCCCCCTCTCAAAAAAAAAAAAAAAAAAAAACAAAAGCTGCAAACCTGGAAGAGAGACGGAGGGAAGTACGTTATGTCTATTATTGAGCCTTGAAATCAGAACCCGCCAAGTCCTCGCAACTGTTTAGATCCCACTAAAAAGGATCGAGCAGGTAACTCATTTCGGTTCTGCATAAACGGTAAAGGTTAAGACAGTGGTGGTTTTGCAGGAAAAGCTCATCTGCAGAGAACAAATGGCTCAAAACAATGGATTTTTGAGACAGACGGGGGAGTTTTCAGGACCCGATGGGAAGTTTCAGATCCATTGCTACATTAAAATACTAGAAGCAACCCCTGCATGCACGATTGAAACTTGAGCCGGGCCAATTCAATCACGTATGGCATCCATAGTAACAAAATTCGATGGTAATAAACTAATCATTTGGCATTGAGACTCGAGTACCCTTTACAATTCTTTTAACTTTTTTAATATTTCCGATATTAAAAATTCGTATTTCGTGAGAAGTTTAACGAGTTTTGAGTTTGAATTCTTGCCACAAGAATTTTATTAAATAAATGGCAACTTTTAATTGTTACATTACTCATAAATTAAAATTTAAAAATGCTCGTTTATTAAAAAATTTGTAGTAAAACTCTCAATTTTTAATGCCCTTTTCCTTTTCTAGTTCAATTATGATGATGAGTTGGTCCGTCCGGTAGTGAGAACGAAGTTTAGATCGTGTATAATCGATGGGCAGTCTTTAAATTCAAAATTCTGTGAATAAGTAAGAATTGCAGGATAGAAAACCTAGTCAATTACTTAAATTGTGCTAAGAGAGAATTCTAGTCATAAAAAGCAGTTGCGGTTAATGAGATTCATAGTCCGGTTGTCCTTTTTAACGGTGGCCAGCTTAGGGTGACATTTACAGAGACGGTCGAGATTGCGTTGGAGTCTGGCTGCCTGTGAGTCTACTGTCCCTGTCGTGGCTACCCTTTCGATGAACGTGGGTTCTGAATTTTTTCACGTGGCCGTCATAGGAGGCTTCTGTCTTGTGGGGCCGCGGTTTTATGTTAAAAGAAATCCGAAAATCATACTTTTAACAATTAGACAGAACTGACGGCCAAACTATTTTTTTTTTTTATAAAAAAAAAAAAGGATGTAAATCAACTAAATTTATAGACATTAAATCGAAAAAACCCATTCAATTTGGATTAAGAGTCGGTTTGACCAAATGGTCCCATTGGTGAACATGACATGTTTTTGTTAAAGAATTTTTTAAAAAAAGATTATAAATAATTATATTATTTTATTAAAATTACTTGTATATATATATATAATGTTTAAATTTTATTTTAACATTTTTTTATTTTTATATAATATAAAAATATTAAATATATATTTTAAAAAAATTAACTTATTAATTTAATTATTGATCTAGTAATCACGTGAACGACCTCAAAAATAGAATCTTTCTTCCAGTCAAAATCCAATTCATTTTTACAAACTGTACCGTAAATGTTACGAGGAATGCGAATTTTTCGTTTATTTTTTTGTTTTTTGTATGGATCAATTCAAATTCACAAAATCTATTGATTTTTTTTATTATTTATGATAATAAAATGGATGAATATAATTAACGATGAAAATTGAACCAGTCTCGCACGAAGCCCTTTTATTTTATATTATATTGAATGTTTTTCAGTGAAATTTTGTGGCAGTGTTTGCCACTCTGCGGATGTGACGAGGTCCGGTGAACTGCTTAGATTCTCCGAGCGACGAGTTGGCATTCTCAGGAATACAACGACGGATCATTTGGTGTAGGGCCCATCCTACTCTAACTTTTAATAGAGGGAACCACATTAAATGGCCCCAGGTCCCACAACGCGACAACTCATCCTCTAGATTTATATGGTAAAAACAATACAATACAGTTAGTGGCTTATTATAAGATAATCTCTTGCCGCGTTAATCATTTTTTGTGAGAACTAACTTTTTTTTTTTTTTTTACGTTACCAATTTAATGAGTGTTTAACGGCTAAATACTAAAAATAAGAGTGAAAAAATTGCACCCGAACATTATATCTAATTCCAATTAGATTCTTTATTTTTTAAAAAAATTAGCCCCTTAATGTTTAATCTCTTAATTTTTTTTTTTTCACTGAGTTGGCATAATTGGGTTCCACCAATTTGCTGGGGTAAACGTGAATGACTAATGGAAAAAATCAGAAAACTTTAAAATAAATGTACAATCAAGAAGGGGAAAATAAATGAAAACCAAAGAGAGAAAAGGAATCATAAAAAGAAAATAAGCCCCAAAAAAGGAAAAAGAGAAGTAAAAAAATCAGAGACAAGGAAATAGATAAAAGCAAAAAAAAGAAAAAAAATGATAGAAGGAAGTTAGAAAAACAGGAGGAAGAGAAAAAAAAAAGAGAGAAGGGAAAAACAAATAAAAACCCAACAAAGGAAAAAAGTGATAAAAGGGTAATCAGAAAAAGAAAAAAAATGCAGAAAAAGGAAAGAGACAAATCAAAATTAGAGAAAAAAGGAATAACAAATAGAAGACTAAGAAAAATGATACAAAGCAAAGCAGAAAACCTGGGAAAAAAAAAAAAGACGAGATGGGGAAGAAGAAGGTGCAGATGAGGTTGAGAACAACATAACCCAAGTCTTTGAAGGAGCACTCTCTTCTCACGGTGATTCTCTAGTGGGTACTCATGAGCTACAAACTGGTATTTTTTCATGAGCTTGTGACTATAGCGTCATAATGAAGCAACCTTTACCGTTACATGGGGACCTGTCTTTCTGACCGGGGGACTATGTTCTTACTACAGATTCAAGATCAAACCTTCAAGGACCAGTAATAAGTTACCTTGCAATACTGTTTTGTTGTGTGATCTGAATTTTCTAGTCCACTCGACCGGCTGCAACATATCTCTGATGTTGCTAAGCATCAACTTGAATCAGTTGCCACTTTTACCAGCTGACCAATAACTGCTGTGATGATCCCGAGCATGCTACCAGCAATAACCTATCATAAAGAAAGGATTTATCCACAAGGAAAGTTTATTGGGGGAGACCGACTTTTAGCGTGTGCTACTTGAAACACCTACCACACGCTACATTACTAAACTCTCATTTGAGGGGTTTTCCAAGTTCTGGACAACACCATGTTTCCCATGATTTTATCACAAGTCCAATGTTCACCCCGGGTTCAAATGCTCATAATCGTGAAATTTAAACTCTACAAGGATAAAACTCAATCAAAGTGCTTCTAAGCATGCCAATAAACTTGTCCTTCTCAAAAGTAATAGCAAGAACACCATCAACTCTATATAGTAAAATTACGAGGAAAGCATTATCTTTCTTGTGCCACAAGTGTGTGCAACAAAATTTGATTGACGGGCAACTCAATCAGTGGTCAGAGGTGCATGTTGGGGCTCGTTTATTCAATGACCAAAAAAGAAAAAAAAAAAAAAAAGGCATCTAATGCAGTGTACCAGACCTGAGACAGGGTATGACCAAGAAGTTCGCGTAGTGGTCTGCTCTCAGCCAGAGGATGCTCAGCAGGAAGTTCACATACAATTTGATTCAGGACCTGAAGAAACAAGGAGACAAAACCACAACTTGCATCTCGATGACTTGAAGCGTGGAATGCAATGAAAGCAAGAAAAGAACCTACTAATCCCAATTGCAAGACATGGAAAGGAAGACGGGCAGGAGAAAGACTGGGAAGAAATAGTGGAGAGGAACCAGCGCATGAGAAAAACAAAAAACAGCAAGTTGAGTATCAACCTCTGCTTGGCGTCCAGCTTGAAGCCTTACACCAGTTGCATCAAACATCACCTGCCAACAATATTTTCCACATAAAAAATCTGCCTATGTTGCTGTAAACGACAACAAAAGCCACAAGAAAGAGTGGAATCACAAAAATAGAAGGATCCTACGACACATGCTAAGATCAATGCAATTGCAAAAAGCGGTCCACCAAAGCCTTCTTGAAACCCAATGGCCATGGCAAGAGCAGTAACAGTGGCAGAATGGGAAGACGGCATGCCACCAGAACCAACGAGTTGTTTGAGATCCCATCGTCTTTCTCTATACCTGCAAATCTAGTAAAGCTTATGACTCATGGAGCAAATTAATCAATTACCATAAAAGTTTAGCGAGCATCTTCCTCGATGTAGAATCATAGCACATGCAGATGAATGAAAAGATTTTCACAATGCAAAACTGAGTCTGAGGTGCTCAAATATAATGATAATCCCAAAATCTTTTCTGAACAACTTGGTAAATATTGAAAACGCCCACTTAGCATTATATCTCATTCTATCATGCTCACTGCTCAAGACAACCCAACTCAAGGAATGGCAAGTTTACACCTTTGACCGACTGCATCACTTTAAAATCCAATTCATAAACGACCCAGATCACGTCTTCCAATTTCCTGAGCAGATTAATTGCATTAACCATATGGAGTCACCAACTTTACACATTGGCTACTAGATATGTCAAAAGATTGTCATACTTTTCTCAGGCACTTGACAACTGAAACCCTTTATTGATTTGGCAATCCGATTGTTACCTGAGCTAATTCACAGTCCGATTGTTACCTAAATTAATTCGCATTCATCTCAGGACCTAGCTAAGCTATGGGACTAGTAACAAGTAATTAAAGCACGTTATATTTGTTACTGGCCTTATCCAACATCTTCAAAATTTTGAGTTGATCCTTTTTCGATCATAAAAACTCTTGATATTAACCTTTCAGCCAAAAAGTTTAAGCCCTTCGGTGAGGTCAAAAAAATGACACCGATCAAAATTCTCCTCAAGTGATTACGCATTAAAGATACAGACACGTAAAGAATGGAAATTCGTCAATAGAGAAAAAAGAAATAATAAAATAACTACATATAAAGGTAGAATCTTGGAATTAAAGACGGAAAATGAAGAAAAGAAAGATTGAGAATAGAGAAACGCAAGGTAGATCCAAAGAAAAGAGAACGTACCAGGAGGTGAAGAACTTGATGGATTGGGCAATAGCAAAGGAAACGAGGGCAGATAGTAGAGGATAATTTGTGAATATAGAAGGCGATGAAGAAACTGCGTTTTGGGTAGAAGTAGCAGCCCCCATCTCATCCATCTCTTCTCCCTCTATCTCTCTCTCTCTTTACAGCCAAAGCCAATCCAAATTTCACTGAAGGAAGCTTCTTGGGTAGGCTTTCTTTTCTTGAATGCTCAAAGAATTAAGAAAAAAAAAAACAAGATTCTCTCTCTCTCTCTCTGTTTTTTTTTTTTTTCCCTTCTATTTGTTTTGGCTTTGATGTCTGTATTTTATGTATAGTATATAGGTGATATGTAGATATTATAAAAAATAAAAGATTTTTTTAAATAATTCTTTGATAATTTATGTTTCCGATGTTCAAGGAAAGAACAAATAAAGGTTCTTTGATTGTTTGCTGTATTGGGTTTCTGGGCGTTATAAGGAAAAAAAAGATTTTGGTTACTTGGGAGAAGAGAAGAGAAGAGTGTAGAGAGAAAGAGAGAGACAGAGAGGTCGCTTATGGCGGTAGGATTTTACAAGGTCGTCTTGGGTTGGCCGCTTTGATTCTGTTCTGGTTTGGTTGTCTTCTTCTTCTTCTTCATGCTTCTTACCAACTAACGGTCTTAGCTTCTCTTCCTCACCTCTCTCTCTCTCTCTCTCTCTCTCTCTTTATTCAAAGGGTATTACTAGTCAGATAGAGTTTTTTCTAGTTATTGGGGATGTTATTTGTATTAAAATAATATATATTTGTAAAATGTTATATTAAAAAAAATCACACTATATGCGAAAACTTACAAAATGTTGAGTCAAAATGGTGTCTCGAAATGCTGCTGTACAATGGTTGGATTCCTTTCTTATTGGCTGAACCAAGGGTATTTTTGTGCACTTAATTGGCTTATACCACAGCCGATTTGAGATAACAAGCCTTCTTCTTCTCCCCCTTGTTGTGGACAGTGCTGGATTTCTGACCTTGAACACAAGCCAATCTGATTGAATTTTCCCCCGGATTTTTTATTTTTATTTTTCAAACCATATCATTAGTTCTTTTTACGAAAAATTTGGTGTGTGATAAATACGGCTTAGGGTGCACCATGATGATCATTAGTTATAAATTATATTTTATAGTGTTAATTGTAATTATGCATGAAAATATTTGAAAAAAGAAAACAAACAAACAAGCGCAAAAAGTGAAAGGATTTTCAAGCACAAGAAAAAAGTTTTAATTCTCATTTTCCAACTTCTCTTGGTTTTGTTTTGGGTCAGAGCTTTCAACCTCATTTCCTATTCATCCGTCAACAAAAGGAAGGTTGACTTCTATCCTATTCTGTTTCCTTTTATTTTTCACCGTCTTGCCAATAATGCTTTTATTTAAAGAGATTTTTAATTTGATTCTATTAATAAGTAAATTAAATTAACTTATTTTTATATATAAGAGAAAATAAAAAAATTTAAGTGAGATTTAACTAAAATAAAAAAATAATTAAAAATAATAAATTTGATATATTCATTAATAAATAAATAAATTTAACAAACAACTTTATTTAATTGACAAAGTTCAGTATATCCCCCGCCCCCAAATCTTTATTGACGGGAGACAAACGATGGTCTAATGCATTGCGTTATTATTACGGATGATTGTACATTTTTAATTTTTTTTATGATCATAATTTTCAATAACGACCACAAATTTGAAACTAACGTGGACCTTAGTATAATCAAACGATCACCACTTAGGCCTTGGGTCGCGTTATTTTTTTTTTGTTTATTTTGGTGAATTTGTTGCCTATGCTGCTTCTTCCGGAGCCAAAGTCCGGTGATTGGCTGGCTAAAAGTCTGAAAATACAAGTCCGAAGATCAATGAATGAAATGAAATAGAGCAAAAACCATGCTATATAACAACGAATATGAATGATTGGATTTTAAATTCACACCTCTCTATCTGTCTACCAGCACTTACACCAAATTGGAATAACTAGCAAGAATGTGGCAACTGGAGCAGGGCAAATATAAACCTCCAATGCCTTGCTAAAATCAGCCTAATGACAAAAAAAAAAAAACCACAAATATGTAACCAGCATTTTGCGCCATTTCTTACAGATAAATTGGAACCAACAGACACCACCAATTGGCAGTCATCCAAATAGCCCTTTGGAACCAAAAAATAAAAAAATAAGAACACCAGTAACGTACAAGAACTCTGTAATATCTCCATATGGCTTGATGTGTTGTGAAGTTGTCTGGTGGACACAGTGAGCAGCATAAATTAAAGAACTTTCACATTATTTTGCAATTACACTTTGATTCCAGCTTTGGAGGCTTCATACTGTCTGTCTCATTGGGAACCCCAACATTGCACACCATAGATCTGTTTGAGCCCTCATCATTCTCTATCTTGCTAGAAGGGGGCTTTGCATCTACTTCCTCAAGCTTTTGCCTGACTTTTAGGGATTTTGATGTACGTTTCCTAGCAGTTCTGCCAAGTGAATCCTTTCTGTCAGTGGCGGATTTTCCCAGAACTGTTACCATCGGCCAGGAACCTTCCAATGGGATCAAGCTGTCCTTTTCATTATCTTTTTCAATGGCTAATGTTGCAGCCTTATATGTCAGATCGTGGACAATGGAGCTACAGAAAAGTATGGCATCTGTTGCTTCTTCAAGGGTTAGGCTTCTTGCTTTACTTTCTCCCCGAGACTCCTCTGCAAAAGGGACAGTCAGAGCGTGCTGAAAACTGTTACTGACATCTCAAGTGCATGTATTAGCAGGCTACATGTAAGCTTTGAAAACTGAAGAGCATCATTTCATGGGCCGAGTAAAGAGACAAATGTCACATAACTGCTTTATTTAGCCAGCCGGAGAAATGTGTTGCTATATTGTCAATGGAACTCTGAAGAATATGTTAGATTAGGTACTCTATGTAAATCATAATGTTCTTTTATCATTAAGAGCATGCAAATGAAACCAGTGAAGAAGCAGATGTCGGAACAAATTCATAATACATGATAGAGCATGCCTAATTTATTTGAGGGGTTCTGCTCCAAAACAGAAGCGGTAACTTCCTTCCGTGAAAGTGTAGGGACTGAAGGATCCTGAAATTCATTCATGGCATTCTTTGAATTTGCAGAGAGAACGTCACTATCAGAATCAGAGGTACTCTGACAATAATTCTCAACTTCTATTTTTGATATTGAAGCCAAAAACCCATGAGTAGGAACCTCAGCAACATCCAGCACATCTTGATCAGTGTTCTGCACAGTGTGCTGTTGTTCAACAGATGGCTCTCTAGGTATACTTGATGTTTCTACATCAATGAGACTCCCAGCGCTGTTACATAACTCTTCTTTATTTTCCAACAGAGTGGAGTTTTCATTACTTGAAAGTGACAAAACTGAATTCTCATCTAATTGAATGCCCAATGTATGACATACTAAATCTGGCATAGAAGCACCCAGTGCTCTACAACTCGCATCTTGCTCTGGAAGATCTTCCTCAGGAGCTCCTCCACCAGCGAAGGATTGACCAGAAACATCCATTTCTGAATTTTCTGAAGATGAAACTTTTCTATGAAAAGTTACATGCACTTCCTCAGAACCATCTCCATTTTTCATGCCAGCATGGGCACCAATATGTTCAGCATACGTGCTTGCTCCAAGACCTGAAGCTTGATGAGCATCAGAAAAAGTTCCAGACACAGATGACCCAGTGCTCTGAGGTCTTATGTTTATGTCGTATTTGTGATTCTCTTTGTCAGATTTTCTGCCACTTGACTGTCGTTTCATGCGAGTCTCTGACTGTCTACTTGAGCCCAAATCAACAGAGGATGATGTGGATACGCTGCCATGCCCAATGGAGCTTCTCAAACTGTTCGCACTCTCTCTTGTGTAAGACAAATCATCATAGCTAATGGTGGAAGCAGTGAAACTCCTGCCCTGAAATACAGGCCCCTTACTGCTGCTTGACCTTCTGAGCAGTAAGGAAATGCCTGCCCCTTCTGAAACATCAACCTTCAAATTTGGATAGTCATTAAAATGAGGCAATTGCCAACTTGCAGCCTCACTATCTGGTAGGCTATAACCACTAGATGCTTCTCTGGTTCCTGGTTGGCCAGCAATCCACTGATCACCTCCCTCTACCACTGAATTACAACGGGAACTTTCTTGTGAGCAAAAATGGCTTTCTTCATTGCATAAAGTCTTCCCTTGATGAGCACAGTCTTTGTGCTGGGGAGTGATCTCCTCAACCAAATTCATAACCTGCAACTTAGATTCACCAATGGACATAGGAGGTTCAGGCTCATCAGATTTTAAGCATTCCCCAGGAATTTTTACAGGTAGCACTGGAGAGGTCCCAGCAGCTACTAACGTTGTCTCTGGACTTGAGGCAGCCACAAGATTGTCTTGTGTACTGCAGTTGGGACAGATATTTATGTCCTTTTCCTCTGTTTCACTGAAGAGATAATGGCAACCACATTTAGAACAAACTTTTACATTTTCAAGACCATCAACCTCAGAAAAATCAGCCCTGACAGATGCAGAGTCTGAAGCAGAACTAATTTCCATATAAAAATCATGGTTATTGAAATCTTCAGGGTCGACAGGCTTGCATTCAATAAATTGGTCTCTGCTGAACTCACCGAGCCTAAGGTGAAGTGAACCAT
Organism: Bruguiera parviflora; assembly: GCA_019804595.1. Lineage (NCBI taxonomy): Eukaryota > Viridiplantae > Streptophyta > Magnoliopsida > Malpighiales > Rhizophoraceae > Bruguiera > Bruguiera parviflora. Next base: position 736,372 of record CM034059.1, read on the forward strand.
CATCTGCAACTAGCTTAATATTCTTGTTCAAAGCATCCACCTTATCAAAGGCAAAACCTTCTTCTTGAGCATCAGAATATGGTACATTTTGACTTTCAATAGCCAAATCTTCCCGGTGATGGTCACTTCCTTCAGTATCAGGCACAACGCCGATACCTTGATCAGAACTTGCATTGCTGTTGATTGTAACTGAAGAATTTCTAGATATCAAAGAATGATGTGAAGGTCTTGCATTTCCACCATAAAAGGTAGTACTGGGGACACTAGATAATAGGGGTCGGAACATCTTCTGACTTTTCTGGTTATCCTGCAGAAAGTATTACACAAGATAAGGGATCTGTGCACCAAAGGCTTCTAATTTATAAGAGTATGGACACATGTGAGGAAGTAAATGTCTCAAATTGCATTTTGTTCTTCATTTCCAAAGATAAAACTTTTTACCTATCAAGGTTTCTAAGAATGCAAATGTTCTGGGATTCAATAAATACATGCAACTTTTATCACATCGCAAACATCTCAGCATGCTACATAGAAGATTAGTACTAAAAATCTAATGACATAAAGAATTTGAGTTCCAAAGAAAAAAAATCAACCCTTTGATTATGGAACTAAATTATAGTTGGTCTGAGGATATAATGGAACACAGTTCTGCCATGCTACGAAGAAAAAACAACACCTACTTGCCACTATAGATTTTTTGTGTTGATTCTTTTATTAATACAGTAAGGTAACTTCTTCAAGTAGTATCTTAAACCTCATAAATGCAGTGTTGCCTAAAAAGAGAGATAAACTCTTGGGTTTTCAGTTTTTCTCTTTTTGGGTGTTAAGGGGTTGTCGACTATGGTTAGCGTGGTTTTTAGTTGGGGGAAGGGGAAATCCCTGATGCATGAAGCTTCTCCCTTTGTAAGGGCCGGGAGAGCATTGTGGGATCTATATGTGGTCATTTGCTACAGGAGGAAAATATAATTATCCCTAAAAACACAGAATTACAATCTTCTTATTGTCATGCAAAGCAACAAGAGAAAAGCACGTGTCAGCCACCAATATATCAATAGTATTAACCAACTACTATTTTGGTGTTGCACCCAGTAGATAAGTAATGAAGCAGACAGTTAGATACCATTTGTCCAAGAACAGAGTCAAAGGATCTTTTAGGAGCAGAACTTGGGGACAATATGCTAGTTGACTTCTTAGCAAACCCCAGAGCTCTATTATTTGGAATTACACCAATTCTCTTCGGAGCTAAGCAGTCTAAGCTGCCCACATGGATAGACTGCAGAGAGTCTACATCATCATCACCAGAAGATGCCATGGAACCTTTGCTGTGTGAGCTGCTTCTGTCTCGACCTTGACTGTGAGATGAACTGGCACTTCTAGAAGCAGTTGGAGACATTGATTGCCTGCTGAACTTTGAGCTTGAGTCCCCACCATTTCTAGATGCAGGAGAAGAACCCCTAACAAATGATGCAGGTCGATCAGCCAAAGAAGTGCGAAGATTAGGTGGAACTTCAGAGGTGGAACCAGGGATGCTTGACTGCCATGCCCTGACTTTAGGTGAGACAGAGTTCCCCTGCCTTATGGGGGAAGTTCCCCTTGCCCCCGACCCTGTGCTCATCCTCCTTGGGGTTGGAGTGGAAGACCTTGGAGAAGATTTTGTTTTATTTGGGGAAGGAGAAGGCCTTCGTGATGTAGTGACAGGTCGCTGACCCGGCATTGGGCTAGAGCGATGCATTGATGAAGGCCTTCCCCTTGATTGTAATGTACCACTACCAGGTCGAGGTGATAGACTAAGCCGATTAGGACTCAGGCTGCTTCTACTGCTTCTGCAACTTTTCTCCATCTTTGCATTGACCCCGCATCTCACTTGCAGGGAACAAATGCAACATTAGCTGGCGGTGGCTCATCATCCAAAGAAGGAAAAAGTGGGGTGTCGGGAGGAGTTAATAACCTTCAAAATTAGGAACACGGGCAATATATCTTAACCAAGATCATTGAAATGAAACAAAATCAACTAAAGGACATAATTCAGGGGGAAAAAAGTAGCACTTAAATCTCCACAGAATCATGATAATTAAGCAGAATTAGATGACAGAACTACGGAAGCAGAATTATCATCATTTGTAGATATAAATGTTAACCATTGAACCTTAATCAGCAATTACTTCGTAAGTGTTTACTCGAGAACCAACAGACCAGGTGGGTAACAAAACTAGCAGATTAGAAAAGGAAAAGATGAAACAAATACAGACATGGGATAAGAACCTACCAGTCATAGTCATTCTTCTCTGCATCTGCACTGAGCAGTTCACTACTCTCTCTGCAAACAGGAGCCGATACACCAAGCTTGAAATCTGAAAAGAGTTTCATCTTCGTAGCTGTATGCAACAATTTCAAGTCAACGCCATCAGCCAGGAGAAACAGAGAAATACCAATGGTTAACAAAGGATAACATTTATGCCCCACCAAAAGAAATAGAATTTATAGAAAATTACAAAACGTATCTTCAAAGTTATTGGATGACTGAAGCAAAAAATTCTCTCTTTCTCTGGACTGCATTTCATTGAACAACGCGAGATCATCATCTCGCTCTTTGAAGAGCAATCCACCTTCAAGACTTGGCACTCGTTTTTCACTGTCTCCTCTTTGGTCTCTCACAGGAGAAAACCTCAATGCCGGAGACGGAGGCATCTCTTGCATAAACTGAACTAGCCTCCCAAGTCAATCACTCCAACATCTTGCTCCAGCCAAAACCATTTTCCATATCCAATTAGCCCTAAGTGGCATCCAACTAAAGCACAAAAATGCCGACAACCGCTATAAATTCCAGCAAATTAACTTGAAGAAACAGCTAAACCAAATGCAACAAAGTTCAGCACAAAATGTTCACCAATGATCAGAGTCTGGCAACAACCATCAGATTGGCCCAATCATTAGAAGCATTCGCAAGGCGGATGCTCGATAACACCATTAAAATCAATCACCAAATCCAGCTCTCCATCTTGAAATAAATCCTCGAAACCCTAAATCTCCCATCCTGACAGCAACATTACCAACCAACAAGTGGCTCTCCGATGACAAAAGTCATTTATTTTATACACATCGATAAAAATTAAACAATTTTGAACTACTTTGGACATACAAATGAATTGGTCACAGAATAAACAAAATAAGAATATAAGCGGATGGAAACTATTAAAATATGAGATAGATTTAATTGAGAAAATATTATTATAATTGTTGATTATATATTTATAATATTTATTTTAATAATAATAATGCAACATAATTTGTTTATAGATTTAAATCTAACCTGAGTTAAGAAATTCGTGATTGTATAATATATCAGACTAATTAAAGCAACGATAGAAGCTTGTGTGCAAAGAATATGGAGATCTCAAAAGGCCCTCTTTAGTGTATACTTATAAAAAATTTAACGCGACAAAAATGCTTTACCTTTTTTTTTTTTTTCTAGTAATTTTATTTGCAGGCTTACAGCATCAACCGGCGATAAGTCAGGTTCAACCACGAATCATTACAATCAAATGATGAGAAGATTGACTCTACAGCTAAGTGTCTAATCAAAGACACGTGTCGGATCCCAGGAGCAGCACTACGAATCATTACGGTCCCACGTTTCCGTTTGTTCTCGAAGATTATACTGTTGTCACTTTGCGAGATGGTTGTACGGTCCCAGTTCCGTTGTGGCCAAAGTCAAAGCAAATGACATGGCCTGAACACATCTGACAAACAGCATTTTCATGATTTCTTTCTTTCTTCTTCTTTTTTTTTTTTTTTTTCATTCGTCTGTTATATACTAAATTTAGTGTAAATTTTAATTATTTCGAGTACTTCTCATACAATTAATTTGAAATTTTTATTATATAAAATATTTTTAATATAAGAAATTTTATACTATAATTTTATATAAATACTTATTATAAATTTTTATTACATAATAAAAAAATTATTTTTAATAAATAATATAACTTAATTATATAATTATTTTTGTAAGTCTAATAAATTAACATATTTAATATGAATATGCATTTAACATGATTTTTTTTTAAACGACACTCATAATTTTTTATTTTAAGAACGAAAGACAAGCATGTACAAAATTTTATATTATAATTGCATAAAAACCTCATTAAGCTTTATATATATATATATATATATATCTTTAAAAAAAGGGTGAAAAAATGCTGCTGCTTCGTTAATTATTAAATGGAATGGGGGAAAAGCCCCGAAGAAGGCAAGAAAGTGCTTGTAGTTGTAGGAGAACACTGAGCAAAAGAGCCAAACGACGCCGCTGCAACACTATTGAGCTTCGTTTTGCGTTTGCCGTTCGGTGCACCGTAATGTGGGGCGCTCTGCGATCTCGAAGTCTTCATCTCCCGTCGCCGTCGTCCTTCCTCCTCTACCAATTATGTAAGCTGGGCTTTCCAGGCTCGAATCGCACCCTCGCTTCACTGACCGCCGAATCGACCGCGGGCGCCGCCGTAAACAACCACCACCAAGGGTTTCTGGACCTAGAGGAGGTCGAGAATGTTCTTAGCGACGTGAGAGCAGACGACGTCAAAGTGGTTCCCGTTAAACAACACTGCGATTGGGCCGATTATATGGTCATCGCCACCGGCAGGTCCACCTGGCACGTTAAGAATATCGCTCAAGCCCTTATTTACAAGGTAGCTACATCTCTCTCTTTTTTAAAATCCTTAACTATCTCGTTGATTTGCCGGAACTGTCGCCGTATGATTGAAATTCAATTGCTTTGGTTTTACTGTTATTCTTGGTTTGATTGCCGAGAATTTTGAATTTAAAGATGCAAGATAGAGGAAGTACGTTAGAGTTTCATAGATGATGAGTCTAGCATGAGACGGCCTGGTAGAGTTTAATATATGATTCATCTTTCGGTCTCATCCAACAACTCAAGCTTACTGTTTCTTCACAAAGCACGGTGCTGGAGTGGCCAAATAGTTTTAATTCTTTTTATTTGCATGAATATGCAGGCTAAACAAAAGCAAAAAGGTGCTAGAAGGATGATTCTCCCTAGCGTGGAAGGACAAGAAGGAGGAAAGTGGGTTGTCATTGACTCAGGTTTGTCTTCACTTCATAATGTATGACCTGGTGGTGGTTGTTTGATGGATTAACCAGTATAAATTTACTTACTATAATTAGATTAGGAATTTTATCAATTAACCAGTTAGAATTGATTTTTGGTGCCCTATAAGCTAAAATTTGTTGAATTTTCTTGTATATCACGAGTGTGAAATGAGATGTGTGAGTGTACTTGCTCATTATGGGTGAATGATTGTGCTACTTGAAACCTGACAAGGGAGTTTGAAACTTGAAACTAAACAGAATTTTTGAGAATAAGATTATGGTGTCTGCGTTTGGCTGTGGAATTTTGATGTTTATATCTGCCTTATTTTTTCTTACTAGTAACTCATTTTGGTGGTTTTCCTTTTAGGCAAGGTGATTATTCATGCCCTTGATGAAAAGGCCAGGGCTTACTATAACTTGGAAAATTTTTGGACCTCAGAGGAATCAGAGAGAGAACCTGTTCAGGTATATGATAAAATTGAGATTTATGGTTGGTAACATGAACTGAAAAGTCTTATCTTTTCCATGGATGATGTTTGACCTGCTAGTTTGCCACCTAACTCTTGCTAACTTCAGGTGTGTGCAGTTGAGCTCGTAGACAATACAGCCTTAGCTGGGTTCTTGAGGAATGCAAATTTATGTGCACACACAACCTAATCTAGCTAGTTTTGCTTCTTTATCCGCAAGATTACAGGAATCTAGAGGACAAACAAACACGTAAAATAGGTTGGTGTTGCAAATTCCCAGAAGAATACAACCTTAGCTGGGTTCTTGAGGAATGCAAATTTATGTGCACAAACAACCTAGCTGGTTTTGCTTCTTTATCCAGAAGAATACAGGAATCAGGAGAAGAAAATATTACTCGGGTTGGTGGTTGCCAATTCCCATCAGCCTTATAGGGACTTTGAATAGATGGACTTCTAAAGGTTAAGTAGATTCTTCCTTAATCGTGTCAGAGGTTCTCAGTATTTTCAAAGTCTGTAGGAGATGATAATGGGAGCTGATGCACCTTTGATCCTTTAACTGTCACCACTGTTGTTGTGGTTGCCATTCCTTGTGTTGATAAAGGTCTCTTGCTAATAAAGCGTCAGGCAATTCAGGGTTTGAAGATGCACCTCTCTTTGAATGGCTTGTTTTATCTTCTCCTCGTCCTCCTCATGGGGGACGTGTAGGTAGTAGTCAGCATTTTGTCCCGTATCAAAATTATTCTGCAGCGTGATCACTTGTGCTACATCATCATCTAACCTGAATTCCCTTTGATTGAGGTAAATAACAGATCTAACATTTTCTCTTTCAATCTGTTCAGGATTTAGGGAGTGCATTTCGGAAGATTCGTCCCAAGAATAATTCTAAGAAGCCAATGCAGAGAAGTGGTTGAGCTTGAGCCTCAATATTCGATAGAAGAACAGCTGCTTCAAATCGGCACTTTCTTGTCTCAACACCATGTGGTTTATCATGCCTTTATGCTGACTTAGGGTTCTCATCACCTATCACATGATCCCCTTTTCCAAGTTGGAATTTGCTACTCGTCGCTGCCTTCGCTATCCTATTCCCTTCTCCTCCCTTTTTTCTTCGTGTACAAGGAGACTGCCCGATACATTCTGACATTGAATTAATAAAATGTGTTTCCTGATGAGGATTGTTTTGTATTCTATATACAGGTTGTTAGCAAGAAACCAAAGTCATCGGCGCAAGACCATCTGCTCATTATGTATCGGACCTCAGTCCTTACTAGCAGGTCAGCAGAAGCCACGAAGATTAACAATCTCCGTTTTGATACCAGTGCATTGTTTTGGGACTCATAACAAGGAAAGTGGTTCTTCAAATCTCGTATAAATGACGAACATGATTAATCCAAACATGACCACCAAAAGTATGCCATATAAATACATAAATATGTATATAATTAATTTTTTTCCCCTTGAAATTTCTCGTTACAATAAATCGCTGAGAATGGAAGAAGAAATGGGTTCGAGATGTTCTCTTCTTATGACCTGAAAACCGAGAAAATTGGACCGAGGGTAGTGTTAAAATAAGTTGCATTATTTTATTTCAAGAGAGGAGCTAATCAACGAGGCTCAGATGTAAACGACGGATGTTTTATGACACTATCCTTTGCATGCTGTGGCGGCCGACGCACCGAACGTTTCTCCAAACGACGTCGTTGAAATTGTTCATCACCCGAAGGAAAATGGGCCGGAGGGGCGGATGAACCGAATTTGAACCATCACCTCCAGCCTCAGCGGCACCCGCGGCAAAAGTCTTTTAATTACCAGTTTGCCATCGGAGGCAGCGGCGAGTCACCAACTGGCCGAAACGAGAATTCAAGTCCGACGGTCGGATGGTAGATAATCCAAAAACTAGACCCATTAATTTAAGCGCTCTCACCCCACGCCCACACAGCGAAGAAACAAAAAACTTCGTTTCCATCGCCGCTCTCACTAACAGACTCCGGAGCTCTCAAAGCAACAAAATAAATAAATAAATAAATAAATAATAACGAAATTTAAAATATTATTTAGCTCCAGTTAAGAGAGCAAGTTTAAGTTTCCCCTGGCTATCTTCAGTTCTTTGCATTCCTCGACTATCCTCGGGAGGCGTTTCGGAGGAGCTCTCATGGCTGCTGCCGTTGCCGGATCCAACTTCGTCGCCTTCAAATCCGCCGGAATTTCCGTCAACTCCGGTGGCCGGAAGACTAGCCAGTTTAGGCAATGGTCTCCGAGTGCCAGCGGATTCGGGCACGTTCATTCTCGCGTTTGCCTCCCGTGCCGGCCGATGAGCTCATTTGCTGCTTCTGGTATGCAGATTGACTGTTGATTTTTTTTTTTTATATAATTATGGAGAATTGGATATCTCTCTCTCTCTCTCTTTTTTTTTTTGGGAATTTTAGCCGTTTATTTTTAATTTGTTCATAGCTCCTGAAAGCAAGTTTTTTTTTTCTTTTTTTTTTTTTGGAGAAATTGGTGATTAATTTCTGATTTGGGGATTTTCGTAGAAGAATCTGAGCGTGCTAAATTGCAGAGAGACAGGGCAACCTTGAGAAAAATTCAATAAGGTTCTCTCTGTTTGGGAATAATGAACACTATCTTTTTTTATTATTATTTTTATTTAGCAATTCAAAATGGTTTCATTTCGCCGAAGCAATGTGTTTGAAGTAGGTAAAACTTGATCATCAGGTCATTATCAGGACCATTCTAGTCCCCATGATATCTTAGAAAGCCCTCAAAAGATTTCGGATGATGGGACATAGCAAGTTTGTGTCTTCTGTTGTTCTTAACTGGACTCGATTCTGATGGTACAAACAGGTATAAGAGCTCAAGTTGCCGCTGCTGACCAAGCGAGCACTGAGGCAGCTGAAAAGGCAGAATCACCTGTAGTTGTGGTTACTGGAGCTTCTAGAGGTATTGGTAAAGCAATTGCTTTATCCTTGGGAAAGGCAGGTTGCAAGGTTAGTGTAGATTCTTTACTCAGCTAGCTGATTCCCTACTGTCTGGAGCTGCCAATGTCTTCTTTGTCATTCATTTTTAGAATGCTAACTGTAAATAGCTTTCTGCCATTTGCAGGTTCTAGTTAACTATGCTAGGTCATCAAAGGAAGCTGAGGAAGTTTCTAAAGAGGTAAATTGCATTTCTTAAGTTTATGTAAATACACTCTTGTTGTTTTCTTTTCTTTTTTCTTTTCTTTCTTTCTTCTTCTTCTTCTTTGTTTTTTTGTGTAAATGCCTTTCCGTCTTCATTATGTTAGAGAAGCACCTTTGGATCCAAATTTGTCCTTCCCAGTTCTCATGTTATCTGCAATCTAATGTCTCTCCACCATTGTTGCATAAAATTCCTAAAAATACAAAAAATATATAATTTTGGTAATTTCTGAATTCAAGGATTCCTGGACACTATCGTGCCATGCTAGGAATATGGCCCCTTTTTTTTTCAGTTTGTAGGGGCTAGGGTTTGAACCCTTTTTTTTTAATTTTTTGAAATCTTATGAGTAGCACTTTAACATTGTGTATGTTTATGTTCTGTGGGCATGAAATTAAGACTTTTGGTTCTATCTCATTATTTAATGGGTCAACAATAGTTGCTAGTTACACTAATTGCAGGTACCTGTGGTCCAAAGAATCTGAGATACCACTTTCTTGTAAATGCCATTTCCGTCTTATGTTGATTAGCAAATGAAGGTGTTTCTCATTTTGTATGGCGTGGTTGCAATGTCCACTGAGCTCTGTGATTGCATCTTGCAGATTGAGGCTTATGGTGGTCAGGCTCTTACTTTTGGTGGTGATGTTTCAAAAGAGACTGATGTGGAAGCAATGATAAAAGCCGTGAGCAAATTCCTTTTTTTTTTGGTTTAATTTGATGGAAATTTGTTGTGATGGTAGGCAATATGGTGTGCTTCATGATTTGCCACATATGCAGGCTGCTGATGCATGGGGAACCATTGATGTATTGATAAATAATGCAGGTTGAGAAACTCCTTTTGTGCAACATAAGAAATTGATTTCTTCTTGGTCTAATATTGCTTTTCAATGGCTTCAGGAATCACAAGGGATACATTACTTATGAGAATGAAGAAATCACAGTGGCAGGAGGTCCTTGACCTGAATCTCACCGGTGTATTTCTTTGTACACAGGTACCCACAATAAGATCCAACAAAAATTCATTTTTTAGGATGCTTCTATCCTTCCTCATATTAAGGCATCCATTATCTTGCAGGCAGCAGCCAAAATCATGATGAAGAAGAAGAAGGTAAGATTTCATGCCATCTTAGGGCTAAACTTTTTGTGATCGACTAATTAGTCTGGGAGGGATTTTGGTCTTAAGATCCAGATTCACACATGGAGGTGATCTTGATTCTATATCCTTCCGTGTCTGTTTTTGTCTCATTTTGTGTGCAAGTTTTGTTGTAGGCAATTCTTCTTAATTAGTGATGGCAGATACTGTCGGCTCCATCATTTTAGTGATTGGCAGAACAACAATTAATATAATGATATGTTACTGACATACTGTTGAGTGAGAAACTTTGCCTTTTGGTTTGTGGAATTGCAGGGTAGAATTATTAACATAGCATCAGTCGTTGGTTTGGTTGGCAACATTGGCCAAGCCAACTACAGTGCAGCAAAGGCAGGTGTTATTGGATTGACAAAGAGTGTTGCAAAGGAGTATGCCGGCAGAAATATTAATGTGAGTTTCAGGAGAAGAAAAATATTATACTAGTTTATTGTATTTCAAAATCCAAGGAGTTGATGGTCATTGACCTCTGATGGGGATAAATTTACCAGGTCAATGCTGTTGCCCCAGGATTTATTGCATCCGACATGACTGCCAAGCTGGGGGAAGACATTGAAAAAAAGATCTTGGAAATGATTCCTTTAGGTGAGAGAAGCTGTCTTAATTTTGAAACTCCTTGTTAATCTCTTCCAATTGCCATATGAACATTGGCCTTTTGTTTTGTATCTGCTGCAGTTTACCAAAGGCACATGTTTGGTTGGTTTATAGCTGTGTTAACATGAGATCGCTGTACCCTGCCAATGTTGCTATTGCCTAGATGAACCACTTCCCCAGTTGTTGTTAATCAGTGCTGAATCACTGTTTTGTTTGACTGATTCATGGATTCTGATCTGAAAAACCTAACAAAATTCAAACAAATTCCTCCTTAAAATTTTGTTCACCCAGTCCTGATGGGATTTCTATGTGCTCAGGACGGTATGGTCAACCAGAAGAGGTTGCAGGGCTGGTGGAATTTCTGGCTCTTAATCCTGCTGCCAGTTACGTCACAGGACAGGTATAGAAGGATACAATTTCTTTCCTTCATTATCCAGAGCGACATTTTATAGTCCAAAGCTGTGTTTTTTACTGAATTATTTGCATTGAGTGGCCTCTTTTCACCGCTGATATTGCCTGGGATTGCACTCGCCGTCACCTTGCAGGTGTTCACCATTGATGGAGGAATGGTTATGTGATGAGCTGCTGGTGCACTTGAGCCCGTAAACTGGGGTATGACTGACGTGTTTTTAGGTGTTTTTTATTTTTGGCTCAATATAGCTGTTGTAATAATCGAATGCCCAGATGAGTTCTGATAGAGCCCGAGGTCAATTATTTTGCGAAAGCCGAACGGCAGAGATGTGCAACAGATTTTGAAGGCTTTGGTTGGCATACAAAAATTTCTGTTCCCCTTTATCCGCAATGGATTAACTCTAAGCATCATCTTCAGTAGATTTTTTGCTTCTTTGTTCCCATGTTTTTGTCGTTGATAAATTAGTCAAATAAATATGACAATTTTCTTCAAAGAATTCTTAAGTGGCACTTTGAGAAGTTGGACGTAAATGAGTATTTACCCGCAAGTTTTAGTTTCATATACACTAATAAAAACCGTTGTCTTCGAGGTGAAAACAACTGCCTTGTTCAGTTAAGACAACAGCTTTTCATGTATGCAATCAAAATGTGCCCGTAAATTGCAATTCCTAATCTGGATCAATCCTTCCTCTCCCTAATTGGAACAAATTCCAGCCCTGAGTTTAAGGGCATGTGGGCTGACATTACGCATCTTCGAATATTTGATCCCGATAGGATTTGAATTACGAAGCGAAATCATTAGTTAATAATTTCTTTAAGATTGATTCTAAAAGAAGATTATTGATTGTAGATGAGTTTAATTATTAACTATTGACACGAGTAACGCTTGCTTCATTAATCCGTGCACGTGACGGGATGCCATTGAATTGGTCAGATTCGGGGTCACAACGTGGTTCTCTAAAGCATCCTCCATGACTTTCTTGCGCTCCCCGGACACCGAAAGGGCAGAAAATGTGAATAACTTCTATAATATGTACATGAAATTAAGAGATTTTAATAAAGATGGTCTCAATCAGTTGTACTAACAGTACGAAACTTCTCCGCTCTTATGCTTTCTTGCATCCGCGTATGTTTATCCTAAAACTGGGCCCCGGAGGTTAATCATCCATTCGTTGTCGTAGCTCATACGATTTAAGCTTAGGGAAATCTGTAATTTAAGATATTAATTAATCGAAGCATAGGGAGATTGTTGGTCACGCAAATCATAGCAACTGGTTAATATCCGAATATCCCGAAGAGCATATAGCATACGATAACGTGAATTTGACTCTAATCTGGCATTGAGCCGCTGAGCATGTGGCGTCAAGCAAAACAGTACGTTTTCGTTTCCTCCTAGAACTTGAACTCTGGATTAGACCCAACTGTGGTTTCCATGTACCGTTCAAATCTAACTAGCAAATTTTGTTTAAATTTCGTTTCTTTGGCTGTGAACTAATCGTTGATGATTCTAATAAACTGTAAGAGAGAATTGAAAGGACCTGTTTACCAAGAAACTCGCACCGCTGAGTTGCTTCTCTCGTCCAATCCATGGCTTTGAGTTGTAAACTGAAGTTTCCATGAATTCTCTGTGCTGGGGTAACATGGGTTCCATAGTTGTTGATAGCCCACCTCTGCCCATATTCCTCTCAATGTTTGTGTTTGTGCATCTCTTTGCATACTTGGTAGTTTTCCGAAATTGGGCTCCGAAATCTCGTGCAGAAGCTTCGAGCAGCTTCATGTCTCTGGCTCACGGCACCCCTGCTGTTGCCATGGCCATCTATGCAATCTTAAACACACAGCCCTCACCTACTTTTGCTTCCCCAAACTCTACTTTCCACAACATGGTTCTTGAATACAGTATGGGTTTTTTCTTGGTGGACCTGTTGCACTACGTCCTGTTTTTCCCCAGTGATATCCTCTTCATACTTCACCACCTAGCAACGTTGTATGTTATTGCTACTTGTCGTTACATTGTTCGTCATGGAGCACATGGAATCCTGATGATTCTTTTTCTTGCTGAAGTTACCAGTGCCTGCCAGAATGTGTGGAGCATTGCCAGATTCAGGAAAGCTGATGCTCCTGCTGCTGCAAGATTGTACGAGTCCTTGTCTGCCCCTTTCTATACCTTTTACTACGTAGTTAGAGGTATTCTTGGTCCGGCTCTTGTGTGCAAGATGGTAATGTTTTATCTAAGTGGGGCAGCTAACGATTTAATTCCGGTGTGGGCTTGGAGTTCTTGGATTGTTGTCACTGCAACTGCAATTTTAGTTAGCATATTGTGGGTTTCAAATCACTGGAAAGTTTGGCTTGGAGAAAGAAATCGTGAACTGCAGAAGAAAACAAGGTAGATATTGTCAATTTCCCTGGGGGTTTCAGCTTCCGCATCCTGTGAATTGGCCATCGATGAAACCCTGTAAATTGTGGAAGACAGAACAGCTCTTGATCGAACTAGGTATACTTGCAGCAAAAGCATATTATTAGCATTAATTCCCACCAAGTACAATGATTGCTCGACTTGCCATGTTCAACATTGGCTCCTCAGTTGTACAGATAAATTAGGAATAACTAATGAAATCAGCAACCTGTAAATGTAAAGTTCATCGAACCTGAATCTTGTTTCCTTCAATTTTGTTGGAGGGAAGATCTACTGGACAGTCTCACAGTACATTTAACTTCTTAAGATGCCTCGGAGAATTTTGACACCTAGGATTTTATATGCCTATAATTGAAGCATACATCTTGTTGAAGCTCCTATGGTAGCTAAGCTCTGCAAAGGTGCCACCTCCTTCTCCCTTGGCGAGTCTTCCAGGGTTTACACAAAAGCACTTCGCGTGCTCTTCCTCATCAGTTCTTCCACTCAGGGACAACTCCTGTGCCAGAGATAGTACACATTATAAGAATTGTAGAAAGTTGAAACCTACGATTGATCAGAATTTTGCTTGCATTTTTTATCTTTTGCATATTTTACTGGGGCATTGAAATTGAGAATAGAAGCAAAAGAATAGAGTTATGTGCCATATCTGTTTACCTTTATGTAGTGCTTCATATCTGAAGGTAGGACAAGAATATTTGGAATTTGAGCGATATGAAGAGCTTCTGGAGCAAGTGAAAAATCCAATGGAACATCTTCTGCTGGTGGATAAAGGGGATAAAAGCTGCACAATGTCAAAAGTAAAATTTAATAAATGCTCCTATAGCCGTGATTTCTTTGAACAACTGAAAGTAAAACAAGTGTGCAATTTTTGGCAAGGAACTGGAACATGCCTACGCTGCTTTAGGATATGGTTTGCAAGTCTACTTATTCGATCATTGGCTGTTCCCTCTGCTGGATTTCTTGACAGCTCCTCCCTACTAAGTTGTTTTACAATATCCACCGTGGAGCAACCTATTTTGACCTGAGATAATAATTATTATTACTGAATATGTCTTTAATCCCGTAGAAAGCAAGCATTGTTCTAGTGTTTCAAACTTTAGAGCATGGGGAATCACATCTAAAAGTGTAGAGGTTGCTACTGTTTCTACCTGATTTACTTCAAAAATGCCTGGATTTGTGTGACTGAGTATCTGGTAAAAGACAAAATAAAGATCAAATTGTTCAGCCTGTGTTAGATGTAAATCCTTATAGTGGAGAAAGATGAAATACTTAAATCAAACAGCAAGTACCTGACGTTTGAGTTTGGGTGGATCAATATCAAGAGCTGGCTGCAAACCAAACCTTTGGCAGTCAACTCTCAAATACAAATAAGTATGTCAACATTCATCCTTGCAAACATATGCACACAGAGATATGAGTGCAGGCATGTCTAGTTTAATTGATGAAAAAGTCACTCTATAGACATGCCGCTCAAAATCGGTTGGAAGCACTGGACACATCACACCTTTCTGATCTAGGCAAGTTTTAACTGCTTGGATGCATTATTCTTGTGTTTGGGGGGATCAGACCATGTACTAATTTCCAGTCTAAAAGCCCTACAGGCGTCAAGAATAAGTGTGCTGGGGTAAACTAGTGTAAAGTTGGAATGAAAATATTGAGTATGCAACAAAGAAAAAAGAAATATGGCTATCCCAAACACAACCTATCACTCACTTCAACAACAGTATCACCTGTGGGAAAACAAAGTCATGGCTGGCATCCCGTATGGATGGCACAAGGACAACTCGTGCATCAGAACCCATGAATTCCACGTAGTCTTGCAACTGAAGCAATGTAGGAAAGAATTATCTTTAATATGAAGTTGCTTTTCTATACCAAAGATAATAGTTTTGCATAGATACCCTTTGAAGTATTTCCAGACGAAAGATCTCATCATAGCTTTTGTCAATAGTTCCTTTTTTAATCTCTGGATGTTCAGAGTCAATGAATGGACCAAGCTGAGAAAGAAGTCTGTAAGTCAATATGACACCTTTCAAGCCAGAAAGCAATCCAAATGACTCTTTGGATAAACAGGTTACTAATTCCTACCAGCATAAGCAATTGTGGAAACTTTCTCTTTCCATAAGCTAAAAGCTCTGTCAGAGGCTCAAACAGTAAGTTGTCTGTTGTAGTGAAAGGACCCGAAGCAATAAGCTGTTTAAGCACCAAGGAGTTACGAGTTAAGAAGCCATTTAAGCACAAAGAACTTAACAAAGGAACTATCCTCAGACTCTCGGGTTGAGAGTAATGAGTTGCTATCCTATATGCATAACAGACATTGCTGTGAGAGTAAACGGGTGTCAGAATGACACTCTACCCTTCAAGTATGTATGCACATCTACTTTGAGAACAAACTCACATGTTTCTGCCCATTTTTTCTTTTGAAAGTGAGTCTCCAGCAAGCAAAGAGCAGTTATGTGTTCCTCATAACTGTTACCTGTTAACCCAATTCCTTATAAAAGACTTCAGTACTAAACTTTTTCAATTCCTAAATTCATCACTTGAATAGTTCTAGTAGTAGATTCTTAAATGATTGCTTGTTTAGACTTATTATTCCAATTAGATTTGTGGCTTTTGTCAAATATGGTTCACATTTTGTGCAGTTGTGCACAAAAGCTACAGTATATTAGTATGTTTCTAGTGATACAGAGCACAAGATTACATACAACAGATATCTCATCTTGCATATTGGACAGATAAGTTGACTGAATCTCCTGATCAAAAGCTTGCTTCTTTGCAGGATGCAAATTTACATCAGCCGGAGCAGATAATGGAATAGAATCTACGAGCTTTGATGCAATGAAACAGTGTCCACTGGGATTGTGACCTTCGACACCTACAATCTGCAGATGTTCAATTTGTTAACCTTGAGGCAGGTATAAGTGAAAAATCACAAATCTCACAGGTTTTTATGTTTTTACCTGCCCAGGAAAGATGGAGAACTGGCTTAATTGATGCAAATCTAGATGAACTTGCTGCCCTCCAGAGTGCTCAACACTGTTAAGATTTTGAAAGAACGATTCCCACATTAAAATGCAAGAGTCAGGATGTCAAAAAGATAGCCAGGACTTGCATATAGCCCCCACCATTTGTACATTTTATCTCGCACATGGCTTTTTCCAAGGGAGACGAGGTTTTAAAGACATCCGAAGATGGGTATTGTAAATTCAAGAACTATTGGAGTTAATGCAATGGGTCTATGAAGTACTGGTATATTAGGCATACCACTTCTTTTACTTGCTAGGTGATCAATGCATATGAATAACGCTCCAACTAATTTTTACCTGCTTTGTAACATGACTGACTTCTCATTCAAATGACCTTCACCATCACAACAGATCATGCCAACAGAAAATACATTTCTCTGAAAATATAGCGTCCATCAGATGCAATAGATATGTAACTTTGTCATACAATCTTGACATACAGCATAAAATACTGATTGTATAAAGCAGATATAAAAGGCGCAGTGTGCCTTGCCAAGAATGCTAAAATTTCAGAAAATTCTCAAGTAAAATCTAAAACATGAATAAAGTAGAGCAGCAATTACCTGTGAAGCCACTGCAGGGTCCGATGGTTCCTCATGCAGCCCACAAGCCAAAAGAGCAGCTGCATGATTCCTAATTCGGTTGTCAAGTGCATTACACTACATGAGCAAAGACCAGAGTTAGTGCAGCATATATAATGGAGGTCAGGAAGAACCACTTTATTGCACAAGAAGTAACAGATACCCTATCTTCAGTCCTGTCATACATGAACCTGCAGCCTGGCTCTGGCCCAGATACATGGAGTGTCAAAGTACATCTGTTGCATGGTTGAACCCTCTTAATAATATCATCCTCAGAACTCTCAAGGACACACTCATTATTGTCATTATCAACATCGGGAAGATCGTTGATGCTGAGTTTGACAACAAATTTATTTGTTCGACGCCCAAATGGCGTAATAAGTTTTGTTTGTTTGCCAGAAGAATAACCATCAGATGTCTCTGAATAGTGCTTTAGAGGTTTATCAGGTGGAGTGCAAGGGATAACTTCTTTTGAATCATGTTCCTCATAGTTTAGTATCCTACAACATAAGAAGATTCTTTTCATTCATGAAAATGCTAAAACATCCGAATAAAATCGGACTGATATCCACAAAGAAGATGTCCGAAAAAGCAAATATGAAGCTACTTCTGTTTCATCAGAGACACAAAATCTTAATACTCACATATCTACGTCTTTGCTCGAGTAAACGTGCAAGTTCGGTTCCTCTTCGAGTGCAGCTTCTCTCTGCTTATTTTGAAGGTGCAATAGAAACCCTTCCATTTCACCAATTTGCACCACCGGTTCACCAAGCTGCCTGCCCCCCGCGCCACACCCCCCCCACCAAACCCACCCCAAAAAAGAACGAACCACGGTTCAGACTCAAGACTGGTCACCGATAAAACATCATTTTACCAGTTAAAAGAAACAAAATTTAAATAAAAAAAAAAACCTTCCAAAATTGAAAAGAAACAAGAAACCTAATCGCTGAATCAAGAATTGCCTTATAATTACCTGTTGAGATAGTAAAGCTCCCAGCTTGAGACGAGATCAGATGGCTTGAGTTTGTAATTAATGCAGAGAGTAAGGCCTAATATGCAGGAGCAGATAGAAAGAAGAGGAGTGGTCAGCTCTGGTAAATACGAGTGAAATGCGGGGGCAAAATGGGGAAAATGTGTTGCTTACTTTTCTTGAGAATTTCTCCCTCGTCTTCTAGATCGAACCCGCTCCTATTGAACTCCGCTTTGATCTCTTGTTCCATGCCTCTCTCTCTCTCTCTCTCTCTCTCTCTCTCTCTCTCTAGGGTTTAAGTTGCAGAGGATGGGAGGAAGCAAGAAAAATGGCGGGAAAATCTCTGTTTTGGAGGGTAAAAGGGGAGAGGAGTGAGAGATTCGTTGCAGTTGTACTCCTTTGTCCCCGTCGTTTTCCCTTTATAACAAAAATGCCATCGGTAGGGACTGTGCGGTGCGAGGCCCACGTTGGGCCCAATGGTCCATATTTTTGGAAGGACCCAATCTATTCAGAGGTATGAATGCGTGTGCCAACCGTTGGATTGGCATCTGAACAGTTGATCCGACGGACTGGATTATTTCCCAACGAAGGACGGGATTGCTCGGCAAAGGAACTTTTGATGCAATAAGTTGAGCGAGATCAGTGAACTTTAGGACTACGTTAAAAAAAATAATTGAATCTCAATTGAAGCTAATTCATAAAAATGCATTATACGTTATGTTTTTTTCACCCAAAAAAAAAAAAAAAAACACACTACATTTTAATCTAACCAGGCAAATAAAACTATCTCTGCTTCGGAACGAGCAAATAATAATTCTACGTTATGAAATTTTAAGCTTTCCAGCCAAGAAACGGCATCCTCTGAACCCCCGAGTTAGATCAATCATCGTCGGCGTGGGTGGGCGGGTGCTTAGGAGAAAAACGAGTAGCTACTGGCCGAAAGAATCAGCTGTCTTAGGCCGCCAATGGGTGACAAGATAGTCAGCATCACGCCCGCAATAATGCAGAGCTGTAACATATTGGGTCGAATACCAATCAGCTTAACCATCCGAAAGAAATGTTTCTTATTATAATTTGAGCACATCATCTTTAATTTTGAAATTTAAAATTTTAATTATTTGAATATATTTTTTTAATAAAAAAATCATTCTTTTTTTAAATATAATATATTCAAAAATCCGTTAGATTGTAAGTATATATATATATTACATTTTTCATAAATTTTACTCATTTTTAGATTTTAGATTTAAAATTTTTGAAATATTTTTTTAAAGGTTAAAAACAAACAATTTATACGAATTTATAAACGAAAGTCAAACCTACCCAATTTACAATCCAAGACAAGCTGAATTTCTTGGGTTTGTAAATAAGTAACCATATGGTGCAAGGAATCTGTAAACAGCACAACTACATGGATTAGCATTCGACTCGTTAGAAAGAATTCTAAAAAGTAATAATACGAATTACTTACGAAATATGACGACGGAGCAAAAGCAAATCCTCCAAAAAATCCAAGCAAAGCACCAAAAAAAGGAAAGCATATGCCAATAAACATTGTCAATGCTGTATAGTCAATGAACAAGGGATCAGAAGAACAAACATTCTGATGACATCATGTTGGCAAAGTATAATTGAGTGCAAATCAATGAACTTTATAAAGTAAAAATTCATCACATTTTGGGTCTATTGCTTTTTACTAGAGTTTGCCATCAAAAAACCTTAAGCCGCACAACCACAACTGTAGTGAATTGGAAGGAATTAAAGAATTTAAGGCCTACATACCAACGTATGTCGTGCGGGCGATGAAGCGAAGCTTGAAAGAAGGTGTGAATTTCAATTTCTTCACAAGAAATGTTTCGGCCATGTCGAACACAGGCATAGCAAATACCTGCAAAATGAAGACATGGTCAAATGATCGCGTTAAATAAATTATTTAAACACCTCACAAAGTGAGCACTTGTTGCACAAAATGATATAACCGAAAAAAAAAAAAAAATTGTTTCAATTTACAAAACCTTTATATTGTGAGGTCCGGAGAATGGTCATACAGAAAACAGGTAAAACTTGAACGTAGATACTTCGAATTTTACCTGGTAGCTTCCAATAACATGAATAACAACAAATACGTTGGCAACTGCAATGAGCCAGATAGGTTTCTCCAGTGAAATGAGAACATTATCATCCACACTATTACCAAAGCACCAATATCCGACAACAGCAACTGGTAAATAGCAGAAGGCAACGACAATGTACGCTACGACCACTCCTCTCCACATGGCTATCTTGGAAGGCTTCTCAGGAGTGGAAGGTACTGTAGCCTGGATCTCCAAAACCACATTATGAGCAGCGTATGCAAAAGACACTTCGCCCAAGGCACTGAGGAAGTTAAAGACAGCTCCAGCTCGAGTGCTTGCTTTGTAACTGTAGTTCACATCTTGTCGAACCCCTTTTGTAATGGTAGCCATCCAAGCGATGGTGGAGTAACTATAACAAGGGTAACACCCAAAAAAGTTAGTGACAAATTACATTAATTTACAATAGTTACATGATAGCAAAATGTTAAGAGATATGTTTAATGATCAAATGTTAGAGATGTGTGTTTATCTTAGTGTGACTTTGCCTAGTCTTGCAGAGTAGCTAACACATTCAAAAAGAGTTCAGTGGCTTAACTACACAAACGAGCGACACCCAAATCTAATTTTAATATACATTTAATAAACAAGTTAGGATTAAACATATTAAGCTTGACTTGGTTTGTTTGCTATCTCATATCAAGGAAAATGTGAACAACTGAAGTTGACCACTTACGCGAAAGACATGACAGCTGCAGCGAGAGAGACAACACTGATCGAGTTGAAATTAGGCAAGTGAGAAAGGGCAAAGTGAACGGAAGCGAAGATCATGATGAAGTACGATGTTTTGATGTTCTTGCAACTGGGGCAAACCAAATCATGAAATTTCTTCAATGACTTTCCTCCGGTAACCATATAGACAATGCATGAGCTAACGTCCACGATTAATTGTTGAGGTATAACAATCCAAAGCCCAAGTTTCTCTCCAAATGCATGCTGGCCAAGCTCGTGGTACCTGTCAAACCTCTTACCAGGCACCATCTCGTGCATTTCGACCATTTGCCACAGAGTATACAATGTGATGATCCATGACAGGGATAAAACAGCTAAACCAGGACCCCTGTATTAAAGGAACATTATTTGTTAAACCAATAAAACCAAAAACAATTAAATCTCCGAATAAAATCCCAGAATTATTGAATCAATTATCTATGGAGTGTTTCAACTTGCAAGCATGGTATTTTATGGATATCCTATTGTCAAGGTCAATTTGTAGAATTTCGTAAAATGAACCTTAATAAAAAAATACAGGTCCATAACTTCATATTACGTTCTATTACCATACCACTACTATCATGCTACGTGTGAAATCATGTTCTTTGAATAGTTAAAAAGGAAATAACATACCAGCCAAGTTGGGACATAGCATAGGGAAGGCTAAGCACTCCGGCACCGACCACGGCGGTGACGTTGTGGAAGGCAGAATACCACCATTTGGCATCCCTAGAGGCAGTGATTGGAAGCCAATCGTCAATGGCCTTCTGCTTCGGGTTGGCTGCATTCTCCTGTGGATCCTCGTTGGCCATAGTTGTCTGTGCCGAAGTGAACAATTCC
This sequence comes from Bruguiera parviflora, assembly GCA_019804595.1. Classification (NCBI taxonomy): domain Eukaryota; kingdom Viridiplantae; phylum Streptophyta; class Magnoliopsida; order Malpighiales; family Rhizophoraceae; genus Bruguiera; species Bruguiera parviflora. The sequence continues at coordinate 757,941 of CM034059.1, forward strand.
CCCATGCATAAGCTGGCAAAAAAGGGTGACACAAAACCAAAGTCCATGCCACAAAGGCCTCCGGAAATTCTGCCATAAACAGAGCTTTGAAGGAATCGTGGCTATCAGCTTTACTTCCGAATTTAGCTGAGAATGGATAAGTGAGTGTTGGCTGATTGGCTAGCAATTCTCTTGAGGAAGAATTGAATCTTGCGGGGGAGTCCATTTAGGGGTTGGTTCAATATGCCAGAATGAATTTACACACTTGCCCTGGTCATGGTTGGTATCTGAGGCCTCAGGTTGGAGTTTGTTGGTAAATTTTCACGGGCAGTCCACCGAGTGCTAACTGTATCTTTGATTCTGCAACCTATTCTTGCGCTACACTCGCATTGCCACTGCAGGTAATTAAACTCATGTGCGAGTTTTAGTGCACGAGAGACGTAGTAAGTGCAAAACATGCCTTGTGATTAAAGAAAAATTGCTAAAACTTAGCATCCGCACAATACCTTCAAATGTATAGTTATATGAGATCTTAGATTTTAGATTATCTTTCCTTCATTAGTGAAGGCTTTGTACGAAGAGGTTCGGTCTAACACATGTAAACCATTCTTCATTTTGATTCACTTGACCCCGCAAATGCGTCGAGGTCGCAACCTTTGCTCGCACGTCAATCTAAGTGGAATTGCTTCATCTCACTTAGCCTCACAATTTTGTGGCACAAAGCAAGATTGACAAAATCTCAAAGACGTAGTTATTTTTATTGGTTAATTGATTCAAATTAAAATTTTTATTCAAGAATTTCATTTTTTTAAAATAAAAAAAAAACTCATTATTATTGAGTTAAAATATATTAATAATTAAGATATAATATAAATATCATAAATTAATTTTTGTATATATAAGAGAATTAATTCTAATTGAAACTGTTATTTAAAATTTTTCATTAAAAAAAAACTCTAATATTATTAACTCGAAGTTCATTAATAATTGGAGCAGTAATTACTAGAGGGTTTAATCTTAAATGTCCTCGCATCAATATCTAAGCCTACTCTCATGACTACTCATCTTTGATCATACAGTGTAACATTTTTCGTGAATTTAAGACTTTTTTGTAGTTGTATTCATGAATTCCTTTTGTCTTGTAGGTTACCTCTCCTCTAGGCATGCATCGTAACTGTTTTTAGCTTCCAAAATTTATCAGCTTTTAGATATTGCTGCCATTACTAATAATATCCTGCAACAAATAATTCACATTTGATTTGCTTCCAGGTTTCCTATACATACGGAATGGAGAAAAGGGAATGCTCTACAAGAAGAAGCATCAAGAACAATTTGTGTTGCGTCGTGAAATTCTACTCTTCTTGGGTTTTGCCAAAGTTCCCGAATTTAGTCCACCGCGAGAAGTGGCATGCTTGGCATAAATTATGGAGTTGTCTTTTGAGGTTAAAGTCTGGACTTTGAATCTCAGTTAAAGTCAGTTGACCAAAAAAAATTTAGGTTATCGAGCCTCCCTGGTCCATCAATTTCTTATTGAAGGGGCTTGCTTATGGTTCAATGATTTGTTTGAACAGTACAACTGCAAATGAATGTGCTTGATCTGCCATATAATAGTATTCGACATTCAACACAACGCAATCAAGAGCTCAAAAGAACATGAGAAGGGTATGAAAAAGAACAAAAGTAAGTTTGTCTGGGAATGTTTGGCATTCACTGTTGCAACGTCTTGACGAAGGCTTCAATCTTCTCAGAAGCATTATACATGTTCTTCTGTTTGGTTTCCTCCAGGAGCAAGAGACACGTACGATATCTAGGTGTTATACCTTTACCGATCATTTCTTCAAATAGGCTGAAAGCCCACTCGCATTTGTTTGCCCTGCAGAGCCGATGAATCAAAAGTGTGTATGCCGAATCATCAAGACTAAGATTATGCTTCGTAACCATGTCTTCCAATAATTGAACCAACAAATCTATCTTTCCGGTTCTAAAGCAGGCCTTAAGCAATGGGTAGTATGTCTGAACATCAGGCTTGCATATCATCGAAGCTCGCATATCTCTCAGAAGATTCAGAGCCTTTTGTTCTTGATTTTGACGGCAAAACATGGCAATCATCGTATTATACGTAGATGTGTTTGGAGGGACGCCGCCACTCAGCATCTCCACTTCAAAAACTTTAATGGCCTCCTTTTGTCGTCCGGCTCTTCCCAATGAATGGAGTAATGAATTGTAAAATCGTGCATCAGGTTTACATCTGTTTGATCTCATCCTCTGGGCTACTTGTAAAGCTTCCTCAAACTGCTCTGACTTTGCCAGTGAACTCATGACAATAGTATATGTGACAACATTTGGTGGGCACCCTTCGGCTTCCATTTCATCAAAGAGCTCATAGACCTTGTCAAAATCATTTTGGCAGCAATGGAACTGGATGATTGTAGAGTAGCTGATGACACACGGGCTACAGCCATGGCCTTTCATTTCTTGGATTGTCCAATGCGCCTCATCAGCTCGATTGGCTTTGCACCAACCATGAACAAAAATGTTAAAGGTGCTAGCATTGGGCGGAATGTGTGATTTGAGCTCCAAGAAGATTGCGCGAGCCTTCACAACCATTCCCTCTTTGCAAAGGGTGTCGAGCAACAAGTTCATCGTCTCCGTGTTTTTCTCCAACCCAAAACATCCCAACTCATCGAATATCCTCACAGCGCCTTCCCATTGTCCTGCCCCAGCAAACCTTCTCATAACCTTACTGACTGTATGAATCGTAGCAAGTCTGCCACCCCGCATTTCCTCCAACAATGCCCTCATCTGATCCATTTGTTTCATTTTTCCCAGTATGTCCACCATTGTATCGTATGCCTCGGACGTGTGTTTATACCCCGAACGAGATTCGGCCCATCTAAAGAAACCCAAAGCAGATATCCAATCGTTCTTAAAACGGAGAAGCAACTTATCAACAATGGCATGAGAAAGCTGTATCTTATCACACGATCCGTCACGCGAAAGAGATAGAAAAACCTCGCCGTGACTGCTTCCGACAAGAATTCTGGACACCAGCATGTCAAAGTCAGACTGCCCAGTTGAGCTGAGACATCGCTTTTCCGGACAGTTAACCGGAGTTATCGTACGACAAGGTACGAAAACAGAAGACACGGCCTGAGAAGAATAATCAAGCGAGGCACGGCAAAGGGCATAAAGAGAAGATAAATTAAGGAAGTGGGTGTTTCTCCGACAGTGACACAGAAGCGAAAACATGGAAGAAATCCAAATAAATGGAACCGAAATGCCTCAAAAAGCTCCGCTTAGACAAACGGACGAACAACTTAAGTGCACCAGTGTTTGTACGAAGAAAGAAAACGTGGACAATCTTGCGTGTCATCGATAAGCTGTTCACACAACATAGGAATCGATTGCAAAACAAGCGGAGTCCGGACTGGGTTTTGGTGTACCCGAAACCCGAGAGAGACTGGAGCTATGCTTTGAGAGAAGCATTGGACTTTATTTAGATTCCTTCCCCTCGTTGAAAAATTATTATTATTATTATTATCGTACAACTATTAAAAACACAGTCTACTTAAAATATTAATTTAGTGATGATTTGATTTTTTATTATTTATTTTTATATAAAAAATTTATACTAAATAGATAATATTAATTTTTAAATTTATTAATATTAAATAAAAATATATTTAAATGTATTAATATTTACATAAAAAATTTATTATAAAAAATTAAATACAGATCTTAAAATAATTTATTATAAATATAATAATTAATATAAGTGTGTGAAGTTTTTTTTTTTTTTGTTAAAAAACACATAAAAATTGTTGTGTTTCATAAAACCTTAAATTTTAAACATATAAAAAATTTTATTATAAACATAATAATTAATATGCATGTGAAGTACTTTTTTTCTTGTAAAAAAACACATAAATTTTTTTTATTAATTTAAATTAATTAATTTGGTATTAATGACATTTTCTTTTAATTATTTTAGTTAACTTGTTACCTAACTAGTTAACTATCAACTAAAAGCACTTACTCACCACACCATACATGGAATTATGTGTTGAATTAAATTAACCAATTTTATATATATTTTGTGGTATGTTTTTTGGATGCGAGGGAATATTGGACGTGTATTTATACGTTCGAAAAGAATTACTTTGCAATTCTTAAATGACTTTAATAATTTGTTTAGTTCTTTATTTTATTGTTAAATTTATAAGGTTAACCGTTGATTTCAAATTAATATAAAATATAGTTATACCTCAAATTAACTCACTGATATTTTGATTTATAAGTTCATAATCATATAAATATGATATTATGCAAATTAAATTGTAATTTATAAATTTGCTATAAAAAGTTCCAATTCATAAAAAGAAAAATTAGACACATCAAAGTCGTGCACAAATGTAGGGATCCAAATAAATTTTACTAATTCTAGACAGTTGAATAAGCCTTTTGCTTTGGTGTAAATGAACACAAAAAAAATTAAAAAAAAAAAGAGGAGGCTTTTACCACACAAGAATTTGTGGTGGTTACTTGAATTCTCCAAAAGCTTGGGTCCCGTGGGCCCGTGATAGATGACAAGCACGAACATATTCGAATGCGTTGTTAATTATTTACAAGACTAATGGGTCCTGATTAGTTAGCTTTTACAGCAACTCCCCACTTTACCCAGTTGTTGATGGGGTTTTGACAAGAGTTATCCTGCCAAATCAACGTGATGCCGTTGGGACTGTCATTACATCTCGCACCAAACCGATGACCTAACATTGCGGCGACTGGAAAGATATAAGTAAATTCTCCACCACTGACTTTCCCCATTCCGACTTATACAGATTAAATTAAGTTTCTTGGGTCTCAGAATTTAGTCCATCACTTGCGCGTTTGCCCAAAGTTCGACACCCCCAACTCGAACTCACCAGTCTCTGATTATACTCTTTTAAAGTGCCAGCAGCCACTTAAATTTTAGGTACCCCTTAACCTTTGCAGAGGCCAACTCTCCTCCGTGGTGAATCCTCGTCGCGGACCAGAATCGAATGTTTTTTGGGGCCATTTGGGAGAGAATTATAAGTCAATTACAGCAACAGCGAAAAGGTTACACTCAGATCTTTAAGCTTTTGATCCCAAAAGACTATGAAATCCTCTAGTCACAAGAAGCCAGGTTTCATTCCTCAGCAATTTTAAATCATTTACTGTTCTTTCTCATCTCACTAGGTATGAATTAATACGAAAATAATTTCACTTCAGACAGAAAATCAAAGGTATACCTAAAATAAAGGAGAGCAATCATAGAGAGAGAGAGAGAGAGAGAGAGAGAGCGAAAGAGAGAGAGAGGAGAGACCAATTGTCTTAAAACCCATCTAATAGAGAACATATTGAACCGAAAAATTTGTTCTGAGTATGGGTCATGCTTCAACCCTTTAAACACGCAACATCCAAAACCCGAACGGGAGACACCGACTCATTTATTGCAAACGCAGACGCATAGCTAAATGCCTGTAGACTCGGATACAGTAGTTCACAGGAAAAAGGCCTCAACACACCGTCAATTCCTAATTCGAGGGGAAAACTCTATGCTTTATCGACGGAAGCTATGTGGGCAATCAAGTCGATCACGCGGGTACTGCAGAATCCAAAGCAAACAACAGATAAACAAAAAATAATGAGTAACATATAAATGCTTCTCCGCTACGGGAACAAGAAAAGAGGAGCTTTGCAGATGAATATCAAAATGATCAGACCCGAAAGAGTAAAATGTTACGCACCTGTACCCTACTTCATTGTCATACCAAGCCACAAGTTTAACAAACTTGTTGTTCAAAGCAATTCCAGCCTTGGCATCAAAGATACTTGACCTGCACGAAGCACCAAAGAAGTTACTAATACAACACATTTCAAAGTTCAAGACAATAATCAAATGTATAATGTCCCAGCATTAGACTATATGAAATTACAGAAGGGAACTGCATACATGTTAACAACTAACCAAGCTGCATTTACCTGTTATCGCCAATGAAATCTGTGGACACTAGGTCTTCTTCCGTGTAGCCCAAAATTCCCCTCAATTTGCCATCAGCCGCCTCCCTGCGTATTGTCAAGATAGACAAATGAACTTAAAACATAACATTCTTTATTCAAAAGCCAAGCAAATGCTTAAATACTCCCGTTTTGGTACCAATACCAATAGAAAAGCTGACTATTATGACAAAATAACATTCTTTATTCAAAAGTCAAAAGGAACACTTAAAGACTCACTTGATTGCACATTTGATGTCTTCATACGATGCTTCTTTCGCAAGCCTAACGGTGAGATCAACAACAGAAACGTCCACAGTCGGAACACGGAAAGCCATTCCGGTCAATTTACCGCTAAGGGCAGGCAGAACTTTTCCAACAGCCTAATAGATTACAAAATTCAACAAACAGAAGCTGATTAGGCGTTTGCTCTTTTTTTTTTTTTTAGTAGTCAACTGGAATGGGGAACAAGTACAACACGTGTTCATCACTATCAAGAGAACAAAGGGACCTAAACAAGCCCATTGGCATACCTTGGCAGCTCCGGTGCTGCTGGGAATGATGTTGAAGGAAGCAGCTCTTCCACCCCTCCAGTCCTTACTTGATGGACCATCAACAGTCTTCTGAGTAGCTGAATCACAAGGGCAAGTCACACAAGTATAACTTCAAATTCCGATGGAAAAATTACACTGCGATGGAAGATATCTCACCGGTGATGGAGTGAACAGTGGTCATTAGGCCCTCAATAATTCCAAATCTGTCATTGATAACCTGCCAAAAGACGGAAGATCAAATTAACCAAAACCGTGACTACTCACTCCTAATTCAACCAACTCACAGAAAATATCTAACCAAAGTACCACTATAACTGAGAGTACCTTAGCCAAGGGAGCAAGACAGTTGGTAGTGCAGCTAGCATTAGAAACAATGTTGAGATCTGATGTGTACTCCTTCTCATTGACACCCACAACAAACATAGGTGCATCTTTGCTTGGGGCTGAGATAACAACTTTCTTAGCACCACCCTGACCAACCAACCAATCAATCAAGGTCAAACAAGGTCAAACCTCTTCGTAGAAAATTATTAGCCTCAAATCCAAAAACAACCACAACCAACAACCCAGACAGCCATTAAATTAAACCGAGCAACATTCAGATAAGGAACCTAAGATCCACGAAGTATCATAATAACTATTTCCCTTAACAGCCAAAAGTTCAAATCTTTGGGATTTTAAACTTGGTTTGTAACTAAATCAACTGTGATCACCTATTCACATCCAGTGACCCGGACTCAAGACCCCCGATTCTACTGATACAAATAAATACATACATAAACCCACCTTCAAATGCGCGGCAGCCTTGTCCTTGTCAGTGAAAACTACTAACAAATACTACTACTTATGAAAAAACCTCAGATCTTAGAAACAGATCCGACAAAAACCCACCTTCAAATGAGCAGCGGCCTTGTCCTTGTCAGTGAAAACTCCGGTGGATTCCACAATGTACTCGGCTCCGGTTGAGGCCCACGGAATCTCCTCAGGATTCCTATCAAGAGGAAATTTCGAAAAAGAAAACACAAAAAATAAACCCACGATTAATTTTTGCAAATCTTTCAGATCTAGTCCAAAAACTATCCCCAGAGAAAAGAACAAATGAAACTCACCTAACGCCGAAGACAGTGACTGGCTTCTCACCAAACAGAAGTGTCTTCTCGTCTTTGGCCTTCAACTCGTGGTGCTTCCACTGACCGTGGACTGTATCGTACTTGAACATGTACGTCTGCAAGCATCACTCAAAATCAAACTCGGTTAGATAAAAAAACGGTAGCCATTTCGAATTCACCAGCAAGAAACCCCCCCAAAACAAAAGTAGGAAATCGAGTGCAGACAGATCGGAGAATCAGAATACCATGTAAGCTACAGTAATAAAAGGATCGTTGATGGCGACGAGCTCAACATCGTCTCTCTGAAGAGCAACCCTAGCCACCAGCCTACCGATCCTTCCGAAACCTAACACATTTCAACGTCTCTCACAACTTAAATCCAAACAAAATAAAAAATATATATAATAATAATGATAATAATAAAGAGAAATAAAAAGAGAGTAAGATCGGGAAAAATTACCGTTGATACCGATCTTGATTGGCGCTGTAAAATTCGCAGCAACACAATCAACGAAGAAAAATTAGGCAGACACAGAGATCAAGCCAAATAAATGAATAAAGAAATTAAAAAAATAAAAAATATATATATATACAGAGGAGAAGAAGATAGAGATAATTAATTATTTACCCATAGACGTAAAAAACGAAGAGAGCTAAGCGAAGAAGAGACTCCAAGAGCAACAGTGATTGGGGATTCGAGTGATGCGAAGAAACGCTAACAGACAGTTTGGTATATATAACGGAGACGGGCGAATTCGGGTCGAGTTAAGAAGCCGCTGATTTGAATTTTAAATCCAAAAAAGACTGCCTGCGCTGCCCGTTTATTGGCCGCTGGTTTTACCCTCAGTTTTTGAAAAATGTGATTCTCACGCGTTGTTTGGGGACCAGTGATACGATAGAGGAGCTTGGTTGGCAGTGGGTCGGTGCTGTACACGCGAATTCAGTGAGCGTGCGATTTTGAGAGAATTCGACTTTTTTCCCGGGTCTGGACCGGACCTAACGAAAGCGCTCACGGTCCCGGAGCAGGCTTGACTTGTGCTTCTTCTTCCTTCTTTCTGGAATCTTCTCTGCTTGCGGAAGGGTCCATAATAAATAATAGTCAAAATAAATAATTTTAATAATACGTTTATATAATTTTATAATTATATTTATTTTATTATTTTTAATTTATATAATACATTATTTTTATTAATTTAATTTAATTTACAATAAAAATTTTAATTAATTATTAATATATCAGATTAATTTTTATTTTAAAAAATTATAAAATATTATAATTATATTTTTATTAAATATTTAATAAATATTATCTATTAAGTATATAATTTTTATGTGATTAAATAATTTATAAAAATAATTAATTTTTTAAATATATTAATACAAATAAATAAAAAAATATTTTTATATCTTGTTATAAAATATTATATAATTTATTTAAATAATATTTAAAAGAGATAAATTATTAATTATTTAAAAATTAAAATATAATTATAATTTTTAATTATTTATTATAAAAAAGTTCATATCACATTAATAATTT